>JALCCF010000001.1:600000-751916 GCA_023212605.1 Moesziomyces parantarcticus | reverse complement strand
GAAGAGGGGGGGAAGGGAGAGGGGGGGGGGGGGGGGGGGAGGGGGGGGGGGGGGGGGGGGGGGGGGGGGGGTGGTGTGGGGGCCTGGTGTTGGGGGGGGGGGGGGGGGGGGGGGGGGGGGGGGGGGGGGGGGGGCGATATTTTAGAGCGCGGTAACTTTTTCACCTGCCGGGAGGTGCAGCAAAAGTAGCCGCTGCAACTCCATCATCCCTACCCCTACGCAAGTGGAAATCATGGTGTCCAAACCCACCTCGAAGCCACCCAAGCCAAAGTCAGCTTCTGATTCGGGCAAGAAGAAGAAGACGCTCGTGGCGAGTAGCCTCAAGAAGACGCAGCGAAAACCGACCAAGGGATCCAAGTTCAAAGACGCCACGGCACGCGAACAGCTCGATCGCAACACCACCCAGCTTCTAGCCCCGAGCCAAGATCAGAACCAAGAGGATGCTTTCTCGTACAATACAGGCTCGAAAGCAGACCAGCGCAGAACAAGGGCCCAGGTAGATCAGGCTGCCTTGGCGCTGGATAGGCTCATGAAGTCCTGAACCGACCTCACCTCGTCAAGAAGCATGCAACCAGCTATACGGCTGTTTCTACATCAAATATACCCGCGCCCACCAGCCATACTACCATCTGCATCTATAGACCTGCAATTCGGGCTTACACATCCAAAGGGCAGTCGTATGAACAAAGCGAGAGGAGTGACCGTATTGAGTGCGAGAAAAATGGAAGGCTGTTAGATCGAGAAGCGTTGTGAGGGGCAGTTGAATTTTTTCGGTTCTCGGGCGGGGCGGTGAGTCGGCTTTGTCAAGTCTTCCGCAAAAAACGCTGCCATGCTCCCCCTACCTCGTGATCTTCATCGAGACTTGATCCACACACCATCTTCCTCACCTCTTCACAGCCCTACCTCTCTCGACACACTTCGACACTCTACGACCGGAACACATTCAACTTTCTGACCATGGTGGTTCGATTGAGGTTGAGCCGCAAAGGCACGCGCAACAATCCCTTCTACCACTTGGTTGCGATCAACGATTCCAAGCCGCGCGATGCACGACCCATCGAAAAGCTGGGCGAATACGACCCCATCCCGCGTCCCGTCGTATCCGCTCGACTGCCCAACCCATCCCTCGGTCCTGCCCCCGGTCATGGCAGTGTGATGACCAGCGGCGTAGCACAACAGCAGGCCGAGCCAACCAAGCAGAAACGCCTCGAGTGGAACGAAAATCGAATCAAACACTGGCTCAAACTCGGCGCCCAACCCTCAAAACCTGTAGCAAGATTGCTAGACAGAGTAAGTCGAGCCCTAGCAATGGACGAAGAGCATCGATATGCTGACACAAACTTGCGGGTATGATAGGCCGGTTTGATCCCACAAGGCGTGCACTACAAGGGCATCTACAGACCACCGCCTGCACAGTTGCAGTTCCAAAACACAGACAAGTCCAACAAAAGCTCCTAATCCAGCATTCCGCCCCCGTGTACATCATCTCTCCGTTCAAAATTTCAGTCGCTCGCGCAGAAGGAAAGCGGACTTGTCAAGGTTCCAAAAGTTGCACAGTGCGGTCGTTATTCACATGCACGGGTAAAAGCAGGGATACCACGTCGAACTGAAGCAGGGGTATGGAGAAGAACGAAGAAGGAAAAGCCGAAACTAGAATCGCTACAAAGCGGAGGACGGACCGCGAAGGAGGTTGTGCGGGGTTCAATCGCGCGACTGGTTGTTGAGGATGCGGAGGATGTTGATGAACAGGTTGACAATGTCGAGGTAGAGGCTGATGTTGGCGAGCACCCATTCCTCGGCGCTGAGTCGGCGCTGGATGAGCCACGTGTCGTACACGATGTACAGACTAAAGATGACGCAGCCGGCACCGGCCATGATGAGGTCAAACGTCTGGTTGTACGGCATAAAGATGCCCACAAATCCGACGCCGACGAGCACCATGAGGCCTCCAAAGAGCCAACCGCCAAGGCTGCTGAAGTCCCACTTGCTCTGGAGCGTGAACAGGGTGAGTCCAAAGAACGTGAAGGCGGTGATCACCATGGCCTGCAGTACGATCTTCTGATCCACATACGTCACCACCGTTCCGAGCGAGATCGACTCGAGCACGGTGAAGAGCGACAGCAGCAGGATGTTGGTCGGGTGCGAGTGTCGCTTCCAGTACAGGAATCCCATGGTGACGAGGCTTCCGATGAGCGGGACGATGAAAGCCCACTGGTTCTGCTGCACCCACGCCGCCACACCCTGCGTGGTCATGATGGCGGCGATAGCCGTCGTGCCCAGAATCTGGAAGAACAGTACGCTGTACACCTTGCGCAGGAACATAGCCCTGATTTCGGGCGACGACTGCTCGACGGTCACGCCGAACTTAAAGTCGTCCGGATCGCCTTCCTCGTCCACATTGCGTGGCGCGGAACCAGCACCCACATCCGCAGCACCATACGAAGGTGCTTCGTGCTGCGGAACAGCCTGGTAGCCCTTGGGCGCATACGAAGGTGGTGCGGGATAGTTGCTCGACATTCTCGATCGTAGAAGGTGGTGAGGATGATGTGGAGAGTAGCAACGGTGGCGGCGTCGATGATGGATGCTTTGGCTCGAGAACTCAGCCCTTCTCCACTTTTTGGACCCCGGCGCTCGCCTCAAACGTGCTCAGCCGCACAGCCCGAAATTGGAAACCTCGTCTCGGCGGCTTAGCTGTTGCTCCGCCGCGCCTCGAAGCATCCAGAAATCGCGCGCCAAACGAGCTCTGTTAAGCCCGCCTGACCCTTCGCTCGCGGCTGCATTTTTGGCTCAACACGACATGAACCGACCGGGAAAGCAAAGTGCAGGGTTGCGAGCAAGGCTTCATTCTGCGAGCAGCGAGCAAGGCTTCATTGCTGGGGCCGAGCCCGGCGGATTTCTGCTGTACATGTGTCTTCTATACAACGGGCGCCTACTGCGTGCCGTGCCAAGAGCCTGTGCAGCACTACGGCACAGATACGCAGGGGCAGAGGAAAAAGGGAGAAAGTCGAGCAAGACTGTTCGGATTCCAGATTCGGAGAGAGGATGGAGGGGAAGGAGGAGGTGGCCTCAGCCGGCGGCGGCGTTTAGTTGTACACCGACTTGAACTTGGCGATGGGAGGACGGGGCAAGAGGCCGCCGTGGGACTTGACGCCGTTGATGCGGTGGTAGGCGTTGAGGTTTTTGTGGAGCACAAACTGGAACACCGAGCTGCCGCCCTCGCGCGCGACGATGACGCTCGACCAGAGGAAGAAGCTCCACATGCGGTACATGTGGTCGCCGTACTTGGCGACCACCTTGTCCTTGTTCGACTCCCAGTTCTGCGCCCATCGCAGGATGGTGGCCGAGTAGTGGACGCCGGCGACGTCGACCGAGCGGATCTCGAAGCCGGCCTTCTCGAGGTGCGACACGACCCAGCCGAGCGAGCACGAGGCGTCGGCGCCGGGGAAGACGTACTTGTTCATGAAGAGACCCCAGTTGAGGTCGTGGAACTGCCACGTGGGTCGGAGGCCAGCGACCTGGAAGACAAAGACACCGTCGTCGTCGAGCAGGTTGTACACGTCCGAGAGGAACTTGTCGTAGTGGCGGATGCCGACGTGCTCGGCCATCTCGAGCGAGATGATCTTGGTGTAGTGGCCGGGCTGCACGGGGATGTCGCGGTAGTCGAGGTTGAGGATGCGCGCCTGGCTCGGGTCGATGTCGTTCTTCTTGAGACGGTCGTTGCCGAAGCGCGTCTGCGTCTTGGCGAGCGTCACACCGGTCACGTCGCAGCCGTAGTTGACGGCGGCAAAGGTGGCAAAGGTGCCCCAGCCGCATCCAATGTCGAGCACGCGGTCTTGCTTCTGCAGGTCGAGCTTGGAGCAGACGAGGTTGAGCTTGTTGTCCTGCAGCTCCTCGAGCGTCTCGGCCTTGTTGGCGTCCGAGATGATGCCCGAGGTGTAGATCATCTGCGGGCCGAGGAACCATGCGTAAAAGTCGTCGCCGCGGTCGTAGTTGTCCTGGATCTGCGTCTGGTCCTGCTTGGCGGTGTGCATGAGCACGTCGGGGATGAGGCGGAAGAGGACGTATTCAAACAGGGGCCACGTGAACTGCATGGAGCACCAGTCCCAGCGATACTCGAGCAGCTCGTTGAGCGGCAGCTTGGGTTCGATCTTGCCGGCAAAGTAGGCATCGTGGAAGGTCTGATAGGGAATCTTCTTGTCCGAATGGTACTTGGCGCGCAGGGCGGCGTCCTTGATGTCCATGTAGTACTCGAGCGGCTTGCCGGGCAGCTGGACCTTTTCGTTGATGCGCGGGCCGTAGGTGGACGTGACGGTCCAGTAGGCGATGGCGACGGGTGCGCCGAAGAGGGCGCACAGCAGCAGGTAGCTGAACCATCCGAACCACTTGGGGTTGACGAAGGGGATCAGACGCAGCACGACGGCCGGGGTGAAGAGGATAAGGAGAGCGAGGTGGAGGTTGGAGAAGGAGCCGTTGCCCTCGGCGGGGAGGGGAGCGTTGGCGATGGAAGGGTAGTTGGTGAGCTTGACCTTGCCGCCGGGCGCGAGCTTGACGCTGGCATCGCTCTTGGCGGCGGCGGCAGTGGCGGCAGGAGCGGAGCCGTTGCCGAGCTTGAGACTCGAGCCGTTGGCAGTGGGAGCGGGCTCGGGGACGGCGATCTTGGCGCTCACGGCAGGCTGTGCGGGCTGAAGAGGCTCAGCCTTGATGCTGGCCGACGACTGCGAGGCAGACACGTCGTGCGGGAGGTCGACGGGCTCGGTGACGCCGTGCGAGTCGAAGGAGAGGTTCTTGGAGAGGCGATCGTACGCCTCCTGTGCTTGGTCCGTCATGACGACCAGAGGATGTCGCTGCTTGTAGGCAAGGAGCGAGGGGGAGAAGAGGGTGGGGAGGAAGGAAGCTTTGCAACGGACTGGAAGATGCGGATCACGCCGACCTCACTGCTCTATCCGCACTCACTTGCTTCTCGAAGGCAAGTGCCAGGCGAGGGGATTGCGGAAGGAGAGCGGCTCGAGGAGGCGAGTGGCCTAGCGCAGTAGCGCGGTGCCAAGTCCAACAGCCGAGAGAGCGAGCGAGCGACGGAAAGCGTCTAGGAAGAAATCACGGTGGCCGTGCAGACCCGCACGCGCGGACGGGAGCGCAGACAGTGTGTCTGGCGCAAAGTGCCGAGCGAGGAGAGCGGAAAACGACAGGAGCAATCACAGACCAACACCCCTCTCTGCACTGGGGCTCCCGTGCACAGCGCAGTGCCGAAAAGATGACAGCGCGGGCGAGCCAAAGCCGAGCTGCAGCAGCTGGAAGAGGGGGCAGCAGCAGCCTCTGCGACAGCCCAATCACATCGAGAGGGGCACAGACGTTTTGCAAAAAATAAGCATCGACGGTCGCACACGCCAACGCTGCCAACACACACATCTGCGAGGAGAAGAAGAACACCAAAAAGGACGCGCGCGAGTAAGCAACGCGAGCAACACCTCGGCCGTGCGGGCGCGGATCGATTAGGGCCCTGACACGGCCCTCAATCTGAGAAAATCGGCATCGCCGTTGTTTTGTTCAGAATTGCCCGATCGATGTCGATCAAATTGCACTCGCCCGAGACAATGGCCTTGTCAAACAAACACAGGACCGGAGGAGCGGTCCGGGGATGCATCGGCAGAGGTGCAAAGGCCAAGGCTTCGGCGAAATAGATGGCCATTGGCTCCCCCGCGGGTGGAGAAGCTCTGCACGCCTTGACGCCTTTTGGTCAAAGCGTCAACTCTACGGCACACGCACACAGAGTCAGGTTGCGAAAAGGCACAAGCTCCACCCAAGACGGCCGTACCGGCGTCGTGTGCCTGAACCAACCCCACCCTGGAGAGTGCGGCAAGTGTGTGTGTGAGTGCGCGTGCCAGTGCCATGTTGCCCCACGTTCATCTGTCGCACAAGTAGGCCATTCCTCCGCTCAGCTCGTCTGCCGAGGATCGCATCATCTCGGAGCTTTCTTCTCTGAATAAAAGGAGTCCACAGACAATCCCGCAAGCCTTTGCCTACCCCACCGTCTTCCTTCCTGCTACCATCCGACTTCCACCTCCACCGTTGCCCCTCCAACCCGTCTCTGTTGCAATCATGTCCAAGCCTCAGGTCCTCATTTGCGGCACCATCGTGCACGCTCACGACGAGCTCAAGAACGACCTTGGCTCCGTCGCCGAGATTCTCGTGAGTAGCGCCATGCCATGCTCCCGGTATCGCTTCGCTCTGCGCGTGTGCTGACATGTTCGCTCCCTCTTTTTGTTTTATCCCGTACAGCACCTCGACACTCCCTCGCGTGCCGAGTTTGTCAAGGCGACCGCTGCCGGTGGCAAGTACGCCAATATTGTTGCCATCTACCGCCACAACGATTCTGCCGACAAGATCGGCGTGTTCGATGCCGGGCTCATCAATGCTCTGCCTGCCTCGCTCAAATTCATCTGCCACAACGGTGCCGGCTACGACCAGATTGACGTGCACGCTGCCAAGGCTCGCGGCATCCTTGTCTCGCACACTCCCTCTGCGGTCGATGATGCGACGGCCGATACCGCCACGTTCCTCGTCCTCTCCAGCTTGCGTCAGTACTACCGTGCCGAGGTCAACGCACGCAGTGGCAAGTGGAAGTCGGGTCTCAAGCCCGCGCACGACCCGGAAAACAAGGTGCTCGGCATCATCGGTATGGGTGGTATCGGCTCGGCGCTCGCCAAGCGTGCCGCCGCTTTCGACATGAAGATCATCTACTACAACCGTAACCCCAACCCGAATGCCGATGCGTCGTACACCTACGTCAAGTCGCAACAAGAGCTGCTTGCCCAAGCCGATGTCGTCTCGCTCAACCTGCCTCTTAACAAGGAAACCGAAAAGAGCTTTGGCAAGACCCAGTTTGACCAGATGAAGGATGGTGCCATCCTCGTCAACACCGCGCGTGGTGGCGTCGTCGACGAAGAGGCACTCATCGATGCGCTCAACTCGGGCAAACTCTCGAGCGCAGGTCTCGACGTCTACCCCGCCGAACCCAAGATCGACGATCGCCTCGTCAAGATGGACAACTGCATCCTCCTGCCTCACATGGGCACCGAGACTGTCGAGACGCAGAAGAAGATGGAGGTGCAGGTCTTCGGATCCATCAAAACCGCCCTGCAAACCGGAAAGCCCTCGTTCATCGTCAAGGAGCACAAGTAGGACCGCCTTCCCCTCTCATCTTTCGAAAAATCGTCGTCTCCCGACTCCCCTTCGTCTTGCATTCTGTATACATGGTCTCTTAATGGTTTCAATCTGCCCCGTCGCATTCGGATCTGATCGGTGTGCAAAGATGCTGTGATGGCAAGTGGATTGCTGTGTGTGCGCAAGAGTCTAGTTCTCCTTGTTCTCGCCTACTGTGTGAGAAGTGGGTGCCGTTCGGGCCGATCCCACAAACACAGCCGAAGTGCGTGGCTTGAACCCGAATCCACCGCCTGCCGCCGTCCGTGCCGTTGCAGTTGGTCTCCCCGCCGACGGGGCCGTGATTTTGGACGCTGTCACCACCTTGGACGAGGCAAGAGGAGTGCGCATTGCATCCGCCTCCCTAGCGTTGGCTGTTCGCTCCACGAGTGCCTCTGCTCTCGCCGTCGTGCGAACCCTCGAAGCGTCAGCTGCAGGTCGCACTGCACTCCGCGGCGTGGTCAGCAGGGACGGCTTCGCCGCGCCAGCAGCGGGAGGAGCTGTACCGATGCGGCTCATACTCGTTCGCGGCACCAGTGTCCTCGCCCTCGTTCCAGGTGCTGCGGGCGTCGCATCGCCGGTCGCATCCAGCCCTTGCGGCTGCGATGCGCTCTTCCGCATTCCGCCCAGCGGCGTCGCCTCGTTCTGGACACTGCGCACCGCTGCCCGCGCCGACGGTGTGACGAGCGATGCCGACCGGATCTGCCCCGCACGCGGCACGGGTGTTTTGGTTTCATCCCCTTGCGCCGCCGCCAGCGACACGCGGCCGGTCAGTGAAGCCCGGGGTCTCGGAATCGATCCTACAGCGCTGGGAGCTGCGGACGCACGCGGCGTTGTCCCCGTCAGCGATGCGCGCGGTTTGGGGATGGTGCGCGTCGTGGCAGTTGGCGTCTTGAGCGATGGCGAACTGGCCGTGCTCCTCGGGACTGTAGCCAGACGCGAGCGGCCCGGCGTGGTGGGGACGAGTGAGGGCACAGGTGGAAGAGGCTGCGGCACCGGCACGCCAGCAGCTGCTGCGAGCGACTCTCTGCGACGTGCGGGCCCGGAAACGGGCGGGCGCGAGCTCGTGAAGGTGCTCTTGCGTCGGCTGCGCATAGGCGTCTTGGCATCGCTGCCCGCCTCATCGGCACCATCCAGCATCGAGTTTCGCGCCGATGAAGCCGAGCGCGCGGGAGAGCTGAGGGCAAGCACGGAAGAGGCGCTTCCGGAACGACTCATGCGCATCTCGCTCTCAACGGCAGGCTTGGTCGCCACAGCCGATGTGCGCGGCTTGGCCAGACGCGAGCCAGCAGTCGGTGTAGTGAGCGAAGTACGAGGCGCCGCCGCTCGCGGTGCCGGCACCGCTGACGCTGCCCGGCTTGCTGTGGCTGTGGTGGAAGTGCGTCCGGCGAAGCGACTGGGCGTCTTTTCTGCCAGCGTCGAGACGCGAGCTTGTTGCGCCTTGCGAGCGGCCTCCGCAGCCCACTTCTGCACATCGCGCGCCTCGCGCTCGAAGTCCTCATCTTCATCGTCGTCATCGTCGTCCTCATCATCCTTGCTACCGCGTGCAGCTCCTCGGACCTTGGCGGAAACCTGCTGCTTCTCGGCTTTCGCAGGGGAGCGCGACTGAGAGATGGAGAACGAGTTGTTTCCGAAGAGCAGCGACGCTTCTCCGCTCTCGTCCATGATGTTGCCCAGCACGAGGCTCGAGTTGCCCATGAACGAGCCGGTGAGGTTGAGCTCGATCGTGTCATCGCCTGCTGCGTTCTTTACCACCCGGCCCACGCCGAGGTTGCGCAGTCCCAACGAGTTGGATTCGGTCTGCGAGGCCGTGCGCGGCTTGAACTCGGCGGGCGCATCTTCCGGGACTGCGCTGAAGCGTGGCTTTGCCCGCAGCGCACTGAGCTTAGCGGGCGAGCTTCGGTGCCTGGGCCCGGGCGCGGCAGCGGATGCGGACTGGATGCGCGCTTTGGCACGGGAGACATCGAAGCTGTCGTCGATGGTGACGTCTGCGGCCGTGTTGGCGGCAGCAGCGAGGAAGCTCGCATCTTGGTTGAAGAGGAGCTCTTGTGTGCCTGTGGTGTCGAGGACGAGGCTGAGATCCGAGAGCTTGGCGCTCGGGCTGGACGGGGCGGCGAGCCACGACCGCGGCGCGTGCTGACTCGAGGCAGAAGATGTAGGCGCCGGGGATAGAGGTGTCGAGGCTTTCTTTCCCTCCTCAACGGTCAGACGGCCGAGGCTGGGAGAGGACGATCGAATGACTACAGGGCAGCGCAGTGGCGATCGGGTAGGCGCCGAGTCGGTCGAGTCGACCTTGGACGGAGAGCTGGATGCGCCAAATAGTCCGGATCCTGAAGCTGCGGTTGCTGTGGAGACGCTCTTGAGCGGCGAGGTGAGCAAGTGATTCGACGCCTTGCGGGGCGACTTTGTGGGCGAGCTGACAGGCGGCGGCATCTTGATCGAGTCAAACATCGCGGCGAGTGCGGCCTTTTCTGGCGACATGGGCTTGGGTGCTGCGGCATCGCTGGACATGTTTGCAGTCTTGCGGGCTGGCGAGAGCAGCAGTGTCTCGACAGTGCTTGAAGTCGGCTCATCCGATCTTTCGCTAGGCTCTTGGATGGAATGATCAGCCGGCAGGCTCGAGTCGGAAGGCCCGACGAGCACTTCCAGTACGGAAGTCTCTGGACTTATTGGGAGTGGCACGGCCGTCGGCACGACCGAGATCGCAGCATCCGATGTCGAGGCCATGGTTTCGACCTCAGTATCGACCAACATACTCTGAGTGTAAAGGTATCGAGACCACGATGCCAAGATGGTGGAAGTGCGAGCAATGCGAGAGTGTCAAGTGTGAACCTGCAGGAGAGGCATGCACCTGGCTGGCTCGAAAAAACACCCGAGGCCAGTCCAACACTCTGCAACTGCAGAACGGCAGAGCGAGGCGAGGCGCGATCCAACTCTACCCGCGAGCAGTCCCACGTGATTTTAGGATGAGCGTGCCCGATGAATTTTCCAGCCACCCGATGTCACTCAAGTCGGTGGGGAAAGTGGAGGTCTGGCAGCCGAAAAAGTGCGGAGACAGGCGCAGCTCTGCAGCAGACCCTGAGCCGTGCTGAGCCGGACGCATCTGTGCTTAGCCATGCAACCTTCCTCGCTCAGCCTTTCCGACTGCTCACCACCTCGGACTCTTCTCTCTCCCCTCCAGATCAACGCCACCATCATGACCACATAGCAGCAAGCATGTGTGGCCGATTTGCAAACGCGCAGCCTATCCCGCAGTACCGCACCGCCGTGCGCGAACAGCTCCCTGACCGCCGCGACCCCACACCCGCCCCGGACGCCGACGACTACACGCCTTCCCACAATGTCGCGCCGCAAACGCGATGTCCCGTCGTACGCCGGGAGCTCTCATGGGAGCGCGAGTGCCGTCTGCGAAACACGGCCAATCCTACTCCCGAAGACCGCGAGTTCCAGATGATCATCCAAACCATGAAGTGGGGTCTGATTCCGCGCTTCCACAAGACGCCTCCGAGCTACGGCGAGGCGTACAAGACTATTAATGCACGCGATGATACCATCCTCTCGCCCCAGCGCTCCATGTGGCACTCGCTTCTGCCGGCACAGCGCTGCGTTGTATTTGTCCAGGGCTTTTTCGAGTGGCAGAAACGCGGCGCTGAGGGCGACAAGGTCGAGCGCATCCCACACTTTGTCGGCATGACCGAGCCCGGCCACGGACGGGCCGATAAGCTCGGCCATGGAAAACGCCTCATGCCTCTTGCTGGCCTCTGGGAGCGAGTTCGGTTCGAAGGCGAAGACAAGCCGCTTTACACATTCACCATCGTCACGACGGCGAGCAACGACCAGCTGGGCTTCTTGCACGACCGCATGCCCGTCATACTGCCCACCGAACAGGCGATCGCCACGTGGCTCGGGCTGGGTGTAGAGCCAAAGTCAGATGCGCAGGTGAAGGAAGGGATGAACGTGGACGATTCCTGGAGCATCGAAGTCGCCAAGCTGCTGCGGCCACTGCAGGCAGAGCTGGAGTGCTACAAGGTGCCCAAAGAGGTGGGCAAGGTCGGCAATAGCGATCCGAGCTTCCTGCTGCCCATCGAAGAGAGGAAGGACGGATTGAAGGCGTTCTTCGCAAAGCAGAAGCAGGCAAAGCCCGAGACTAAGCCGAAGGATCAGGCGGAAGAGAAAGCAGTACTGTCAGTCAGCGATGTGGCCTCCTCAGGCAAGACAGAAGAGTCGGACACAATCTCGCAGGACTCAGGCGCGATCTTAGCAACGCATCAGGCGGAGGCAGAAGCGGAGGAAGAAGCAGCCCTAGTCGAGGCAGCTGCTCGCGCCGAACAGGAGGAGTCGGATCGCAAACTGGCTGAACAGATGCAGCGCGAGTTGGAGCATGGTTCGGGCTCGCCCGAATCCATTGTCGATGTGGGCGAGTCTTCGCGCGCCGGCTCCACGCCCACCTCGGTGGTTATGGTGGACGACGATGAGGATTCGGTCGAGGCCGAGGAGGTCGGTGACGGGTTCGGCGTACCGGAACCCGACTCTCAGATCGACGAGCAAACGTCCGGTCGAGCAAGTAAGCGCCCGCGCGTAGAACCATCTTCGCGCTTCTCACCCGATCCGTATAACCCACCCGTGTCGCCACCACGACCGCGCGGGGGGTACAGCCGCAAGCTATCGCCTGCCAGTGGAGGCGGCATTCATGTCACACCCCCGCGCAGGAAGACGAAAGGACGACCACACGAACCTTTCCCGCAAGCTCCACCTCACACCTGGTCCTCACCCAATAAGGCGAGGGAAAAAGGCGATATCGGCAGCATGCTCAAACAACAAGCCGCAACCAAACAACCCCGCTCACCGCCCAAACCCAGCGAAGCAAGCACGAGCGCCGCAGCCAGCAAAAAGGCTGGCTCGGATATCAGAGCGTTCTTCTCACCGACCAAATCGAAGTCGCCCAACAAGTGAGCTCACATGCAGATTAATACGAATCCACTTTCATTGCGTCTAGCCTTGCTGTCCGTGGCTTGGGCGGCTCTACCCTTGCTGTCCACCCTGGGCGTTGCCGGGGCCTGGTTTGCGCACGGCGACGGGGGCGCCTGCGGCGCGCGGTTTCTTGGCGCCGCCCTGCTGTGCGTCTGGCTGGGCGGTGGCGAGTCCCTGTGCGGAGAGCTTTCGTTTGGCGCCTGCCTGCGCTGCGCCGCCGCGTGCGATGCGCGTAGTGCCCCTGCCTGCCGACGCGGCACCGCGGATCGAGGCGACGGTCGTGGGCGCGCCGGCCGCAGGACCTGTGGGGATGGGGCGTGCGACGGGGCGGGCGGTGGCGGTGCCTGCCGCGCCACCGCGCGCACCGCCGCGTCCAGCCTGGGCCCCGCCACGTCCGAACACTCCCGGCTTGCTCGGCAGCGTCGACCCGGCTGCCGGTCCCGTAGGCGGTGCGGTCGCGGGTGCCGCGGGCTCCTCGCCCTTGAGCGCGGCGATCTCGGCGGTGAGTTTGGCGATGCGGTTGTCCTTCTGCTTGATCATGAGCGTGTTGCGCAGATTCGCCTCGTTCTTGCCCGCCTCGAACCGCGCCTTGGCGCTCTCGTCGTACTGCGCCTTGAGCTCGGCCTCGCGCGCAGAGACGGCGGCGGAGATGGCCTCCTGCACTGCGGTCTCCCGCTCGTCCTCCAACGTCTTGAGTCGTTGCTGCACCACAGCTTCCACATCCCCGCTCGTGCTGTCGCCGAGATTCGATGCGGCGGCGTACTTGGCTTCGAGCGACGCCTGCAGCTGACGCAGCTCTTCGGCGTGCGCGGCCTTGAGATGCGCCACAGCTTCTCCCTCGGCACTCGCTGCCAGCTGCGCCTCGAGCTCGCGGATGCGCGTCTCGGCGGCCTGAAGCTTCAGCTCGAGCTCCGCGACGCGTGCGCGCAGAGCGGCCACGTCGGCGTCGGCGCCACTGCCGCTGGCGTCGCCCGTGCTGGAAGCTAGCCGTTCCTGCACCGCCTTCTCGATGGCTTCGACGTTGTTTTCGGCAAACTCCTTCTTGAGCTCCGCGATCGCCTCGTCGCGCTGCTGCACCTCGGCCTGGGCGGCACGCATGTTCTTGAGGAACTCGCGGCCTTTTTGGAGGTGCTTGTCGCGCGCCGAGGCGATCTCCTCCTTCTCGGCCTCGAGCTGCGCCTTGACCTCGTCGAACTGCCTCTGCGCCTCGGCCACTGCAGCTTCGATCGCCTGCTGCTGGCTTGCTGGAGTCGCCGCAGCCTCCGCATCTGTGGTGGCAGCGTCAGGCAGAGTCTCGGAAGAAGCCGCCTGAGCCGCGTCCGATGCGTCGGCACTCTCAGCGGCTGGAACAGTAGCGGCAACCGGCGTCTGCGTCTGCGCCGCTTCGAGCTGCTGCTTGAGTGCATCTCGTTCGATCGTGAGCTGCACCACATTCGCCTCATGCGTTGCAATGGCCTCCTTGAACTTGGCCGCGTCATCGTCCTTCTCCTTCTGCAGTGCCGCCATCTTCTCCTGCGCCTCGGCGACCGACTTGCGCTCCTGCGCGATGCGCGCGCGCACCTGCTCGCGCAGCTTGTCAAAGTTCGACTTGGCCGTCGTCAGTTCGGCCTTGACCGCCTCCGTCGCCGCCTCGTTCTCCTGCAGCTTGGCTTGCATCTCGTCGATCTTCTGCTGCGCCTCTGCGCGCTGCTGCTCCACCTTCTGCATCTCTTCGCTGATGCCGTGCGTCTGAAGCAGCGAGTGCGAACGCGCCTGCCAGCGCTTGCTGTCCTCGCGCAGCACGCTCACCTCAGCCTGCGACGCCTCGAGCTCGATCTGCGCCGTGCGCAGCTGTGCCCGAACGGGCTCGAGCTCAGACGTGGCGGTGCGCAGCTCCGCTTCAAGTTGCGTGGCGCGGGCTTCGGCTCGCGATGCCGTCTCCTGCAGCGTGCTGTGGCTCTCGCGCAGCTCGTTGAGCTGGTTGATCTTGTCGAGCAGCTCGGCGTGCTGTGTCGCACTCGCGGTCGACGAGGCACCCTTGGCGCGCTCGGCATCCAGCTCGGTGCGCGTCTCGGCCAGCGTCTTGTTGACGTGCTCAAGCGTCTTTTGCAGGCGCGAGGTCTCCTGCTTGTTCATCTCCATCTGCATCCCGACAATGTCCTTGTCGCGCTGCAGACGCTGAACAAGCTCCTGCAGCTCCTCAACACGTCGCTTCATGAGCGAGTGCGCCAGCTCGGTGCCAGAAACACTGAAGTCTTCCTTCTTGACAGCCACTGCCTGAGCTGCTTCACCCTCGGACGAAGATGCGTTGGCGATTTCGCCCTCGGCAGGAGCCGCGGCTGCCTCGCTTGCGGTTGCGCCGTCGGCAGCGTCCGACGAAGACGGGATGGCTTGCTCGGCAGTGGCCGGTGCGGTCTCTCCGGCAGTCTGTGCTGCCTGAGCGATCGAGCTCAAGTCCATGTCGACATCGAATGTTGGCAGAGGAGCGGCCGCAGCCTCGCGAATTTGGCTCGCTTGCGCGTTAATCGTTTCGAGATGTGTGTGCAAGATCTGGTTCTGCGCCGTGAGGTCGTCCATCCTGCGCTGCAAGTCGGCCTTCTCGCGTTCGAGTGCTTGGCGCACAGCATCCCAGCTCGCCTTCTCCCGACCCCACTCGGCCTCGGCCAGGTCCTTTGAGCTGCGCAGCGAGCCCACCTCTTGGCGCGCCTTGTTGAGCTGCTCGCGTGCCTCGGCAAGCTCGGTCGTGAGATTGTCGACGTTTCTGGTGATCGTTTCCAGCCTCTGCTGCGCCTCGTTGGCTGCTTGCAGATGCTTGCGGATCTGACCCTTGACGTCTTCGTTTTCGGCGCGCGCACGCTCTTCGACGCTGCCGAGCTGGGTGATGGCATCTTCGAGCGACCTCTTCTCGCTCTGGAACGCGGCTCGCTCCGTCTCGAGTTGCTTCTGCACCTCCTGCAGCTGCGCCTGTGCTTCTGAGAGCTGCGACGTTGTGCCGGCGACTTGCTGTTGCAGCTCCTGAATCTCGTCGACCTTGGCGGCGATCTCGGATGCAGAGGAGTTCTTGAGCTGCTCGTGCTCGCTGCGTAGCGAGGTGAGCGCGGCGTCCTTCTCGGCGACGGCCGCTGCTGCCTGTTCGACCTCGAGCTTGCTCTTGCGCACCTCGACCTGGGCAGCGGCTCGGCCCGCCTTGAGGTCGGCCAGCTCGATCTCGAGCTGCTCTTCCCTCGATAGCTCGACGTCCGGCTGGGCGCGGAAGGCGACAGGGTCGCGCGAGAGCTGGTCGCGTCGCTCGTAGACGGCGAGCTTCTCCTTGGTGGCCTCGAGCTGGCGGGTGATGTCCTCGACGCGGAGCTGCGTGTGGTCTGCGCTGGTACGCGCGATAGCGAGTGCCTCCCTCGCATTGCTGAGCTCGGTGCTGGAAAGGTCGATGCGGCTCTGGAGGTCTTTGGTCTCGATCTCGCGACGCAGGCTCAGCTGGCGGTACAGATCCTGCTCGGCGGCAAGGCGGCTGCGCAGATCTTCGTTGATCTCGTCGAGCCTCTTTACATCCTGCTCGAGTCGGGAGGTCGAGTCGCGTCCGCGTTGCTCGAGCTCGGTCTGCATGGCCTGCGTTGTCTGAACGAGCTGCTGGAGGTTGTTGCGCTCGACTTGGATGGAGCGGCTCTCTTCGAGCAGCTTGGCCTCGGCGGCCTTCCACAGATCCTTCTCGGCTTGCAGGGTCGAGACCTGGGAGCGGAGGTGCTCGAGACTGGAGCGCGCTTGAATCAGCTGCTCCTCCAAAGTCTGCACGGCCACGTCCTTGCTCGCAAGGCTTTGCTGGAGCTGAGCGGCGCGCTTTGTGATCTCCTCCAGGTCAGACTTGGCAAGCTCGTGCGTCATTTTGAGGTTGGCAAACTTGTCTTCAGCCGCTTGACGCAAAGCGCCCTCGCGCGCCGAAGACACGGTGGCCTTGCCGATCTCGGCTTGCAGCGATTGCAGTTCCTTTTGGTAGCGAGCAATCTCGGCGTCGGTGTCGGATTTGAGACGGTCGTGTCGAGTTCGCAACGCCTCGTACTCAGCGAGGGCGAGACCTGAGCCAGCGACAGGAGCAGCACTCGTGACACCTGCCGAGCCCTTGTCGTCAGCGCCGTTGTTTGCAGTGCTGCGACCGCCAGTGGCGCATAGCTGTCGGAAGAGATCGCGTTCCTTGCTGACCTCTTCCACCTTGAACTGCTCGTGGCGGACCTCGTCTTCCAAACGGAGAATGAGGTCGCGAGCCTCGTTGACCGCGTCGTCCTGGTCCTCGGCGAGTCGCGCCTTGTAGTTCTTCTCCTCTTCCTCCATCTTTGCGCCGAGCTGGCGCGTGACTTGCAGGAGGCGGGCGTTCTGACTGCAAAGCTCGGTGAGCGAGGCAAAAGTGACGAGCTCGTTGGTGATGACAGCTTGGGTATCGGACTCGGGCAAGCTTTCGGGTAGAGGAGCAATCGAGTCGAGCTCAGCGAGGAGGCTGCCGTCGTCCTCGAGGCGTGCAGCAGCCTGCGGGTCGTCGCGCAGAATGATGGCCTTGGTCAGTTCGCGCACCTGGCGGCCAAAGTCGGCGAGCTGCTGCGACATGAAGCCATTCTCGCGCGTGATGCGCTCGAGGTCCAGACGCAGACGATTGGCCTCGGCACGGACTGTGTCGCGCTCTTGAGACGCCGAGGCAACCTGTGCGACCATCTCCTCGAGATCGGCAGCTAGGCGTTCCGTCTCCTCGCGCTGCGCTTGCAGCTCGGGAGCGCGCTCCTGCAGCTCGTCCATGACCTGTGCGAGCACCGCCGTGAGGCGGTTGGTCTCGAGCTTTTCGCGACGGAGCTCTTCTTGCGTCTTGGCGAGCTCCATGTAGATCTGGCTGAAAGACTTGCCGGACTTGCGGATGCGGTTGGCGATCTCGGCGGTGGGCGAGATGCCGAAGCTGTTGTTGAAGGATGCAGCCGTACCCATGAGTGCCGAGCGACGGGGTGTCGAAGCGGTGCTGCGCGCATCAAAGTCAAGGCCGGCATCGCTGGCGCCGTCGAATGTCTGGTCGAGCAGGTTCTCGCCATTTTCGCGCTGCTGTCCGATGCCGACACCCTCTGCGAGGCGGTCGAGCGCCTCCGACAGGTCGCGATTCTCCTTCTCGAGAGCCTCGCGCAGTTGAACCTCGTTCTGGGTCTCGGCCCAGGCGGACTCCTCTCGGGCGCGGCATTGCTCGAGGACGTCCTCCCACTGCTCTTCGAGCTCCATGATGCGCTCGGCGGCGTGCTCGGCTCGCCTCTCGAGGAGCTTGACGAGATGGCTCTGGTTGCTGACTTCGGTGCGGAACGAGTCCTCCTGCGAAGCGAGTCGGCTTTGCAGCTCGGCGAGCTTCTCCGAAGCCTCGGAGAGCCTGTTGCTCGTCTCAGTGTAGGCGGTCTGAAGCGAATCGACCTTGGAACGGGCGAGAGTAGCCTCCTGACGGGCGGCGTCGAGATCGGCCTGGACGCGCGTGAGCTCGGCACGCTTGGTGGCACGGAAGGCAGCGGAGGCGTCGTTGAGTTTGGCGAGCTGTTCGTGAGCCCAGTCGCTGTTCTTCTTGGTGAGTTGGATCTCCTGCTCTAGGCTTTGCAGCTTGAATGTAGCGATGTTCTCCTGGCTCCGGGATTCTTGGACGGCAGTGGCGAGACGCGAGATTTCCTGGCGCGCGTCGCGGTTGCGGGTGAGGAGGGCGTGGATCTCCTCAGCTTTGCGTGTGCTTTCTTCGCGCTCGCGCTGAAGGCTGGCGAGAAGGTCGCGCTTCTCCTGCTCGATCTGGTCGAGCCTGCCGCGTGTCTCGGCGGCGTGTCGGACGCCGCTCTCGGTGGAGCTCTTGAGCGTTGTGAGCTGAGCGGTGACACCGACGAGCTCGGCAGAGAGGCGGTCTCGCTCGCTGGCGATGAGCTCTTTGGCGCGACGTTCGTTTTCGAGATCGGTCTTGAGCGCTGCGGACTGAGCCTGGGACGCGGTGAGCTCGGTGGCCAGCTCGGCACTGCGCTCTTTCGCAGCTGTGCTCTCTCGCTTCTCGTTGTCGAACTCGGTCTGAACTGAGCCAAGTTGACTCTGAAGGCTGCTGATCTCGTTCTGCAGGCTCGCTGTCAGGTTGGTGGACTCGGTGCCTGCTTTGCGAACGTTGTCCAACTCCTGCTCGAGCTCGGTGTTGCGGTCGCGGAGGGAGAAGAGTGTTGCTTCCGTCTGTTGTTGACCTTGCTCGAGTGTAGCGAGCTGCTGCTTCATGCCGAGAGCCTGAAGAGCGATGTCGTAGAGATGCAGGACGAGCTCAGCATCGGGAGACTGCAGGCGTTCGAGCGTGATGGTCGGTCGTGGATCTGCGCCGCTGAGCGTGGTGAGTGCGAGAGAGAGCTGATCGACAGACATGTGGGGTCGAAGCTGGACCTGCAAGGCAATCGAGGCATCCGTCGCCTGATCCTTGCTGGCCTCTGCAGCAGCCGTCACGTCCGACATGACAGCATCCGTGGATTGCTCGTCGGCGGCCTTTCGCGCATCGGCTGCTTCGGCTGCGGCAAGGGTGCGCCGCTGTATTTCCTGTGCATCAGGCACAGGGTTTGGGTCGGCCATGTGCGGCGTGAAGCCGTCTATGGGCCCCGTGTATTCTTGGTCGGTAGGATTGTCGATCGACGCGAAACGAGTGTGCGCATGTACCCGTCGAAAGGAAGGCCGCGGGGGCAAAGTGCTGCCAGGGGAGTGGGCGGCAAGCTTGCGATGATGGGAAGAGGGTGACAGAGGGAGCCAGCGGTGATGGCCGTTGATGATGAAGAAGAAGGCGATGGCGATGGAGCGAACAGAGTGACAAGTGGAGTTGGGCGCAGCGCGGTGGGCGCGGATGGAAGACTGTGCGTTTCCAGTCGTCGAGAGAGTTGAGCTGCTGCTGCTGCTGGCTTCACGTGATGCGAAAGTGCGATTTTTGCGGGAAGATGATGTTAGAGTGTGTGCGCACGGCTCTCGCTCGGTCGGACCATGTGCGAAGAGGTGAATTCCAGCGCATTCAAGGGTCTCTGCCACGACGCACTGCAGCAGCCCTTGCCTTGCTGCCCTCGACCACCTTTGCATCAAACCACTTCGGCCCTTCCGTCTTATCGATTCGCGCCTCCTACCAACCCACCTTCCCTTGGTGATCGATCTTCCGACGGCGTGATTCACGATGGGAGCTTCTGAATCGCGGCTTCGCGTCGACGACTCGGACGATGCGCCCAAGCAGGGCTACCACGTCGTGCGCGTCGCAGCCGGTTCGCCCGCACACCTTGCTGGCATCGAACCGTTCTTTGACTTTTGCGTGGGCATTGACGGTGTGGCACTCGATCCGACCAAGGATGTTGACGGTGCTGGCGACACCACGGGTCTGGGCGCATGGAAGTCGCTCGAAGAGCGCGAGGGCACCCAAGTCGTTCTCAACGTATGGAACTCGAAGCGCCAGCAACTTCGACAGGTGCCTCTGGTTCCATCGCGGCAATGGTCATCGCAGCCTTCGACGAGCAGTATCAATGGAACCAGCTCGGAAGCCACATCACAGCCTTCGTTGCTAGGACTCTCGCTGCGGCTGTGCAATCCTTCGCAGGCGCTGTCTCACGTATGGCACATCTTGGAGATTCTTGAAGGTTCCCCCGCAGAATCAGCAGGTTTGGTTCCATTTGGCGACTTTGTCATCGGCTGGCCAGGCGGAGTCCTCCAAGCAGAAGGCGACTTTTACGAGCTTGTTGAGGCACATACCGACCGCGCACTACGATTGTACGTCTACAATTCGGACTACGACCACACGCGCGAGGTAATCATCGTACCCAATCGCGAGTGGGGCGGAGAAGGTCTCCTCGGCTGTGGCGTAGGATACGGTCTACTCCACCGCATCCCGAAACCACAAGACCTGCCCAAAGTCCCACCAGAGATGGAAGGCAGGGATGCAGTACCTGAAGACCAGCTGCAGACACCACGCATCGGTGGACCACCTTCTGCTTTTGCCACGCCGTCGAATAGCAGGCTGGAAGAAGACGAGTTCAGCACCCCCCTCGCCAATCCATCGTCAAGATACACCTCGTCGTATTCGGGACATCCAGATCCAGATCTCGCAGAACAGGAAGAAGACGACTACGAAGCCAACACCAGCGGCGTCACCGTCAGCATGCGTCACGACGAAGAGGACGAGGAAGATTTGTAGCGCGTCCATCCTCGCGGCTTGCAATCAAAAACTCATTCTGTATCACTCAGCCGTGTCGATCACGGCGCACCTGAGCAACAAGAGAAAGAGGTGGGATTGATTCGACAAAGACGCACTAAACAAGCCTATGAGCTACGACACTACTACAGCCAGTCATCCGCTCAGTCGCGACGCGTGAGCGGCTTGCGCAGAGCCGCAAAGAAGGGCGGCGTACTCAAGCCGAGTCGGCGCTGCACCTCGTCCGCCCAGATGGTGAAGAGGCCGATCTTGTGCTCGAGCTGCTCGATCTGGATCTTGTGCGTCTTGTCACGCCTCTGCGCTTCGTCCGTCAGCTCGTGGCACATGTCCCGCATAACGTCGACGCGCTCCGATAGCTGGCGCACCTTGTGCTTGTGATCCTCCAGCTCTGACTGGCTCTTTGCCAGCTTCTCCTCGAGCTCGTGTACCTGTGAGTCCGTTCCGCTCGATGTCGCGCTCGTAGGCTCGGGAGCAATCGAGGCAGGGTGCTCCAGCTTGGTAGGTGCAGGCCGCGCCTCCACCTTGGGCTGCCGCTGCTGTGCGGGGTGCACGGGCGGAGCTGACTGCGGGAACATGAGTTCGGCGAGGAACTCAATATCGTCAGCCGACTGCACATTCGACTCCTTGCCCGCCTCTGTCCGAGCTGCGCGAAGTTTCTCGAACAAGGCACTGTTGGGACGCGCTCTGACTGCCTTGGTGTCCAGCTTCTCCTTGCCCGAGTTCTGTGAGGCAGGAGACGTGAGACCGGCGAAGCTGTCGTCCCAGCTCGCCATGAAGATGTCCTCCAGATCGCGGTACTGGTTCGAGATCGGATACGCGTACACATCCGAGCTGTCCAGCGGCATTTTGGAGGGCTTCGTCGCGACACCGCCCGTGGGCAGATCGTCGCGAAGTTCGAAGGCGCTCTCGGGCTCATCTCGCATACGGCCATCCGTGGCAATGGACAGATCCGAGACGGGAAGAAGGTGATCTTCTGTGTCTTCGGTGTTGTCGACGTCTTGCTTGTGCTCTTGTGAGCACTTGAGGTCGCGCTCGCGCATCGCTCGATCCACGTCGCCGATCCACTCTTCGCGTAGCTCGCCAGTCTCCTCGGTCTCGGCAGCCGAAGTCTGGTCTTTGGCAACTTGACTCGTGTGCGCAGGCTCATCCGCAACCGAAGAATCGGCAGCAGCGGCGGCGCGTCCAGCCACCCTCTGCCACTTGAGCTGTGCGCTGCGCTGGGGCGGCACGTCCGTTGCACTCGAAGTCGAAGTGCTGCGGTCGCCGGACGTCTGGGAGACATCATCATGGCGAGACATGTGGCCAGGCTGCCAAGTACCAAAGCTTGCAGCTTCACCGCTTCGACGCCCTGTGCGTGAGCCAAAGAAGAAGCCGGAACGCTCGAGATCAAAAATGTCGCCCCACACGTCGGCCAAGCTGCCGTTGGAGGAAGTTCCGGCAACGGAAGCCTCTCTGGCGTCTTGTTCGCGGATCCAATTGCGGCGCTGCGCTACGGCTCGGCTGGCCTCCTGCAGCTCGCGCTCGATCTGTCGACCAATGTCCTTGCCCGCCTGGCCATCACGGAGAGAGGCAGCGACAATGTTCTGAACACGGCCAGCGGCCAGCGCGTTGATTCTGGCAAAGTCGAGGGCGACACGGCGCCAAGCGCGTGCATCTCGGTACGCAAGGCTCTTGGCAGCCTGAAGACGATTCATGGTGCGTCGATTGCGGAGGAGAAGGTAGACGGCGGCACTGGATGCGGCGCCAAAGAGGACAAAGGTGAAGGTGGTCTTGCCTTTGGTGAGCTCTGATGTCTCCCGCGGCTGTTGCAGCTGCAGCGAAGAACGGATGGCTCTTGGCGAAGGCTGGACGGGTGCGGGTGCAGGCTCGCTCTGCGCAGGCTCGGAAGACGGTGCGAACCAAGAGGTGAAGCTGGGCACAGACAGGTTCGAGAACGCAACGCTAGACGGCAAACTTGCGTCGGAGAGGTAGGAAGAGACGGATTCGAAGTGAGAGTTGACGGAGTCCGAGATGTTCGAGACCGTGGAACGAATGTATTGATCGGCTTCGGCCCAAGTTCGATGGAAATGCTTGCGATCGGCGCCTGAGCTCTGCGCAGCCTCGGTGAAGGAGTAGGAAGACTGTCCGTCACGGGCACTGCGGGAGGCGAACTCGGAGTCGGCGGGGGACGAGGGGGAGTGGGAGAAGAAGTAGCAATAGCTCGAGAGCATGAGCCGTCTTGGAACGGGCTTTCGCCAGGAGGTCAAGGCTTGGAAGAAGGAATGTGAAGGATGAACGCGGAGCTCGAGATGATGGTGGTGCAGGGGAGGGCAGTGTGAACGAGGATTGCCGCTGGGTCCAGCCTCAGATAAGTGCGCGCGGGGATGGCAGCTCTCGCTGCGGCTTGCAAGCACGGACGGGGGAAATGATGCCGAACGCGCCAAAGACTGAGAGACAAGGCTCAAAGACGTAAAGGACAGGGTCTCTCATGTGCCGCTAGTGGATAAGGACAGCTTCTGGGCCCATGCCAGGCCGTGCGTGAGGAGGGGCGATGGACTGTGCGCGGAACATCATCTCTCTATCGGTTAGCTCAGCGCGCTAAGTCGGGGGCGTATCCGCGCGCGCATCACGCTGAATGGAATGGCAGCGGTTACGCGGTTAGGTGATGGCGCTGGCGGGCACGCGAGTCGCGCGACCATGGCTAGGATGCGCGCAAGAGCAACCATTGCGGAGGATGCCTGCCTAGCGCACGGCTCAAGTGCAAGTCTGCCGAACTGGCAATGGCTGAGCCAAGCGGTACGAACAGGGACGGCTGCAGAGGTGCATGACAGCAGTGGACCCTTGCCCGCCCGCTGGAGGCGTAGCAGAGCCGAGAGAGGGAGCTCGAGCCAGAGCGCAGGCTGCTGCAGCCATTCTGATGCGCGCAACTCAGCAGCGGCCCTTGGACCCTGAAGATACCGTGCACGGTCGGGCCATCCTCTTTTTTCCTTTCGCGCGCACGCACTCCACAGGCTTGCTTTTTCCATCAGCACGAAGAAGCGGAGATGTAACAGCATGAAAGTTGGAAAATCGGCCGCTCACGATTCACGCTCCTTTTCCGCAAGAGGTAGCTAGCTGCCCTCGGCTGGAGGGCACGGCCCAATTGTGCCTTGCGAGCCACGGAGGTTTCAAGGCTTCAAGAGGCTTCAAGCCTCCACCTCGACACAAGCGTGAATTTGGGCGAGAATTGCCCGCCGATCCCGCCGCTCGCTCGCTGCTCTGCCGTGATGCTGTTGGAGCGCCGTTACCACCTCTGCTTCCCCGCACTAGGAATGCTGCGGTCGCTGCAGCCAACCAACCAATTTCTCGTTCCGGCCAGCTCGTCTGAGTGTGACGCCATGCCAATTCCGCTCCATCGCATTCATCCCGTCCACCATCCGGGAATCCGCGGCCGCATCACACAAACACCATGTCTTCCTCGACCAAGCCCGACGAGCGTATGAAGGCGGAGGCCGAACAGGCCCTCCACACCCAGGAGGATCTCGACTGCCCTGGCTTTGAATCCAGCCGCGTCTTCGCGCTCTCTGCGCAGCTGCTCGCCAATCCTCCGCAGGGCTTCCCCTCGCGCAAGCGGCTGGTTCGGTCGCTGCAGAGCATCTACCTTTTTGTCATCCAGCCGTCCAGTGCCATCGACCCGTCCAACCCACGCACCAAGCCCGTGGATGGCAAGGTGTCGACATCCGGAGGCGCGCTGCGTCCCGCCATGTGGTATGCCGACATGAAGAACAAGGGCGTCATCGGTCGAGGTCAGCCGCCCAAGACCGTGCTCGGCCGAAAGCGCAAGGCGGATGTCGTGATCGAATGCCGTGACCGTGACTTTATGGAGCTCGCAACTGGCAAGGTCCAGGCGCAGCGCCTCTACAACGAAGGAAGGGTACGTCTTGCACATTGCCCATTTTGTTCACGCTTCGAGTGGTTACTGGCTACTGACGTCCTTGATCGATGTGCTTGCTGTTGGTGTTTGGCTTCGTCGGTGGATCCGATGCAGATCAAGATCCGTGGCGACCTCGACCGCGCGCTCAAGATCTCATCGCTCATCTCGCACGAGCGATCCAAGATCTACGGCACCTCGCCTGCCTCGGCATCCGTCGAGCAGAAGGTGGCCGCCGTCGACCATGAGCGTGAAGGCCACGCCTCGCGTAACGACGATTACGGCTCCGGCAGTCCTGCTCCTGTTCCCGACCGTGCGCGCCTCTGAACGACACGTTTGCCTCTGCATGTGCTGGAGCGAAAGCACCTGTCGTAGTCGCTCGAGCCGACTCGAGACTTGCTGGTCCAAATTTGCTTCGGAATCGAACATTGCTGCCGTACATATGCTTGTGTCTTTGCATTGTCACTTGTTGGGCTGTCTTGGATCTTGAAAAGCTTTCCGCAGAATGGCTACGACACACGGCTCCCAGACATGACTGCATCGTCGTCGATGCCGCTCTTGCCTGAACATGAAATCGCCAGAGAGTCCTGCAGCGCAGCTCGATACACCACCAGCTTTTACAGCATCAAATCCAGCCTGGGCTAGGCTAGTGGGAAGAAAATGTCCAAAGCTCGACCCGGCCCTTTGTTCGTCACTCCCTTTTGTTCAAAAGTCCCACGCCAACATGCATCATTGTTCCAGACGGCTGTATCGCCGTTATCACATGAGCCTTACTCTGCATGCACGCTGCAGGCAACCCGCGCCATCGAAACATTACCAAAGACTCGCCCTGCCCATCACAGCTGCTTAGCTGCGTGATGTTCGGGTGGGATTTTTTTGGAAGGTCGCCGCTCAGCTCGACAGCTTCGAGACGTGTCGCGAGTCGGTCTCAGAGTCTGCCTGGAAGCCGTCCTTTGCGCGCGCGACTTGGACCCTTCCAACCCGTCGAGGCCCTTTGTCCAGACTCTTCTCCCTCGACGGCTTTCAGCATGCAACCAGCGCGCGGCGCAGATACGGCAAGGACAACGCTCGGACCTTTGGCAGCCGCAGTCAAGGTGTGGTGACCGTGCTGCGCTGGCTCCCTAAGCTGCACTCATATGAAGGCTCGAGCGCTGTCCCTCAAGGATCCCACAGCTGCGACTACTTCCCACCTCTTCATGCTGTCCACGAGCAGCAGCAGCAGCAGCAGCAGAAGCGCACACTTTTGCTCTGGATCTTCCGGCCCGGTCCAGGTGTGCCATGACCCTCATCCTCACTCCCTCTCTTCAGTGATCTCGGACGAGGAAGATCCTTCCGTCCCTTGCCTCCCTCTCCTCTTACCATTAAAGCTCCTCTCTGGGTCACAGCCCTTTCGGACTTCACCTAGCACCTCCTTCACCTCAAATCTCCAACTCTTCCTCCCTCCCTTCCTGCACTTGCAGCCATGGAAGTCTATATCGGCAATATCCCCCACAATCTCGACACTGGCAGAATCGAGCGGTTCATCTATGCCGTCGTCCAAACAGAGCAGGTCTTCGGCTCGGGTACTCAGGGCTTGCCAGGTGCTAGTACGGCCCAGGCACCGTCTGCCACCACAGTCACTGTGCTTATCAACAAAGGCTTCTTCTTCAAGCGAGTCGAGCGCCCCGAAGACTTCCACTTTGGCTTTCTCACTTTTGCCAGCCGCAAGGTGGCTCTGTGGTTCATCGATTACGCCCAATGGCAGCCCTTTGTGTACAAGAACGGTCTCCGAGTCAGGGAGGGCAACAGGCAGCCTTTGCCAGCCTTCGTGTCTGCTATCGCCGAAAACGCCACTGAACAGCAACCTTCGGCGAGTAGGCAGAAGGCGCCTCCCAAATACTCGTTCGGCCTCGCTCACGTAGGCTATTGGGGAGCGCCATTCAAGTTCAACTGCACCCATTCCTATGCTGGCGGCCATCTCTTCCTCTCTATTGAGGACAAGAATGTCCTCCGTGTCCACCTCGAAAATTCCACCCTCTCCTTCCTACCGCGCGACGTCAAATCGTTCACACGCAGGAGTGTCAAGCCCACCGGTCCGACGGATTCTGCCGTCAGCTGTATCATGCTCTTCGAACTCAAATCCAACCCCCAGATCGACGGAGATCTGCTTCACGGCGACGACCTTCACGTTTTCCGCCTTCCAACGAGGCTCATTCGCATCGTGTTCGGCTCCGATAAGCCTTCGACCAAAGACGCCCAGGACCTCTGGAACCAACTCGAAGCTCTGCTTTCCGGCGTTCCGCAGATCAAGTATAGCAAGATTCAGAACCACGAAGATAAGAGTGCGCCGTTTCTGTTGAGGTTCTTCCAACGCAGCAAGAACCTCGATGTCGAATTGGCCTTCCTCCGCGAGTCTCTGCTTCGCAACGACCTCCTAAACATGTCAGCGCTCCTGAAGCCTCCTAAACATGTCAGCGCTCCTGAAGCTCTTGCCCAAGCTCGAAAAATTGATCAGTCAAAGCCAGACTCTCGCCCTGCGCGTTCTCAAAAACTTGGTTCCCAAGCTCGAAGCTCGAAAGGAGAGGGGTGTCGACGAGGAAGACGTGCTCCGAGTCTCCCAGAAATTGTGGGACGAGGCCTGCGCAGAGGCCACGGCGAACGACTCCAAAGGCTTTCTTTCCATCCTCGAGCCGACCCCTTCCCCGGATGATGATTATTTGTCAAAGACCTTCAGCATCGATGTCACACCCACCCGCGTTCTCCTCTCTGGTCCTCACACGCACGTCTCGAATCGCGTCATCCGGGCGTACAGCGATCATTGGCACCACTTTGCCAGAGTCACGTTTTCGAACGAGGATCGCGGAGGTGCCACGACCATCAAGGCCAACTATGGCATTATCGAAAGCGAGCGCTACATCCGATCGCGTGTCCTCAACATCCTCAAGCGCGGTCTAAATGTTGCTGGGCGACACTGGGAGATGCTTGCCTGGTCATCGTCGAGCATGAGCGCGCACACGCTCTGGTTCGTCACGCCTTTCCGCGACAGCAACGGCCGTCGCATCGACGCCAATGTCATTCGCCGCGAGTTGGGTGACTTTACCGACGTCGCAAGGTATCCGGCCATGTACGGCGCAAGACTGTCGCAGGCCTTCAGCGCCACTGCACGTACGGTCGAGGTGGAGCCGTCGTTCATTCTTCACATGCCCGACATCGAGACTCCAGACAAGAAATTGGCCTATACCGACGGCGTTGGTCAGATTTCGCCGGAGCTGATGGCAGAAGTGTGGGATAAGTACGTGACATCGGCGCTGGGCGAGCCGCGAAAGCGCAAGTTGCTCAAGGCTTCTGCCCCTTCGGCCATTCAGATTCGTATTGGTGGGTACAAGGGCTGTCTGACCGTCAACCCGAGGCTGCAAGGCAAGCAACTTGCTCTTCGTCCGAGCATGTCCAAGTTCACATCGCCACATCAAGATATTGAGGTTGCCAACTCCTCGGCACGCTGTTTGTCTGCCAAGCTTAACCGACCTCTCATCAACGCACTCGATGACCGCGGCGTGCCAGCCCCTAAACTTATGGAGATCCAAAAAGAGGCCATCTCTCATATTGGCAGAGCACGCGTGCACTTCGACGAGGCGGCCAAGCTATGCTCCGCATACAGCTTCGGCACGGGCTGCAACCTGCAAATCCTCTTTCAGAAGCTGCACAAGCACGGCTTGGGAGGCACTTCGGTCCACAGCGACAGCTTCTTCCTCGTGTTGGCCAAGGCCATCACAGCAGCTGCTCTCGGCGACATGAAGCGCAAGGCTCGCATTCCCGTCCGCGGCGTCACGCTCATCGGCGTCGCCGACGAATTCGCTTTCTTGAAGGAGGGTGAAGTCTTTGCTCAGGTCGAGCATGTCGAACTCGGGCAGATCAGACGCCGGGTGCTTGTTGGAACCAAGCTCATTGGCCGTTCGCCCACGGTCGATCCAGGCGATATCGCCATGGTCAAGTGTGTCCGGCCCCCTCCTGGTCATCCACTACTGCAGTTGAGGAACGTTGTGGTGTTCAACACGTGCACTCGCCAAGAGCCTCTGCCTCGCCGTCTCGGGGGAGGTGATCTGGACGGCGATCTGTACACCATCTACGAGGACGAGCGTCTCTTCCTCCCGTCTCCGCAACCGAGCACGACGTTCCATGCCAAAACGAGGCCAAAGCAGCTCGATCGGGACTGCGACTCGATAGACTTGGCGAATTTCTTCGCCGATTTCATGCTCAACGACTTCATCGGCTTGGTTTCGCATCTGCATCTGCGCATCGCCGATGCAAGCATGCAGGGCTCCCTGGATGGGCGCTGCAAGCAGCTCGCTGTGCTGCACTCACAGGCCACCGACTTTCGCAAGACCGGCGTGGCGGTCAAGCGGGCACAGCTGCCGCGCATGGATGAGCCCATCATTCCCGACTTTCTGGCGCAGGGAGAGCGGCGGCAGTGCAGGCTGACCTACCCGAGCACACGCGTGCTCGGCTACCTCTTCCGCGCCGTCAGCTGGAACGAGACGGACACGCCTTCGCTGGACAAGAACACCGATCCCGAGACAGGCCTCGAGCCTGACTACACCGACGAATACGGCGATGAGGACGAGCTGGCCTCGGAGATCGACAGCGAGTTCGGCAGCGAGTTCAGTAGTATTGTCGACCAGCACTTGCCGCAGACTGGAGCTCGCAACCCCTCTGCGCGTGCAACAGTGGGCAGTGCTCTCGGGCAGCAGACGCTGGGCAGCGGGCAGAATGGTGCCAATGACGGCAACTCGGCCTCGGCCCAAGCGGCGCCGTGGCAGTTCAAAGATCACACCTTTCCAGATTTGCTGGAGTGCATCGCATGGACCAACAGCGACTGGCTGCCGACGTCCCAGACCGACGATGACTCAGAGGAGCAGGCCGTGGTTGAAGAAGGGTATCGCTACGTTTCGCTGTTCATCGAGTTCACACGAAGACTGCGTGGCATCTCGCGCATGATCGCAGAGTACCATCCCGAGAACAACGGCTCAGCGAACGGGACGGGCGGTGCACTGCTGGTGTCGGAGGTGCATTTGCTCACCGGTCGCTTGCCGTGGGCCAAGGTGGCGCGAAAGACGTGCCAGGACCGCGACAACAAGGTGCTGGACAGCATGCAGCCGCTGTGCACGCTGCTGCGCAAGAACATCTGCCGCATCTCGGAGGCAGAGGCATTCGCGCTGCGTGTCAACCCCGAGGCCGTCAAGACCGAGGCCGGCGTTGAGCCTGTTGCGTCCACGGGCACCGCAGCGAACGTCGCATCTGGTTCTCAGCAGGCCCTTGTGCAGTCCAGCCCAGCTGGGAATGCAAGTCAGGCCGGTGGATCTTCCTTGGATTACGGAAGTCATCGCAACCCGATCGAGATCGATTCGGACTCGGACTCGGACTCGGACTCGGACTCGGACGCGGACTCGAGCGATGACGTGACTGTAATTGGGTCGCGTCGCGGCTCGTTCGGTCCTATTGGGTCGCAGCCTCGACAAGCTTTGGCGTCGGTGACGAATGTGGTGTCGACATCCTCGCAGGCTTCGGACGCAGGATCGAAGCGCAAAGCGTCTCAGGACTTACCCTTTACGCGTTCGACTCGCTTCTCGAAGCAGTCCTCGCGCGATTCGGGCGTGTCTCGTCATGCCGCTGCTTCTGTGGAGGAAGAAGAAGAGGCGGAGGAGGGTGAATTCACGGTGGCATCTGCGCAGAAGGTGGTGGATTCGCTTTATCGGGCTTGTTGCTTCTTTGCATCGCCTCATCGACCTCGGTACTCGAACGTGTACGGCTACAACACGTTTATGATCACGCTCGTGTTGCACTTGTTGTCGATGATCGAGACGCTCAAGCACTTGCATCGCAACACGATGCGGCGAACGGGACGCGAACCTGCCAGACCGGCGCAGAGGACGCAGACCCAGGTGCAGTGGGACGATGCAGCCTCCGAGACGTATACAGAGGACGATTATTCGTTGACTCAGGCTGCCGTCGAGTCACTTACACTGGGGACCATGCTTCTGGACCTTTCCCCTACCCATGCAGGCTACGATTGAGCTTCGCGGGGACAGTGCTGCAATCCGATTCATATTCACCCCTCACCTCCGTCTGTGTGGACCCTTTGTCGCCTGCTAGTGTCTTTTTGTGATCTTGCGCAGTCGTTTGCTTGAGTGGCGCAATGTGGACGTGAGAAGCGCTTGCTCAGTTCGTCTGATGTCGGCAGCAAGGACTCCTTGGCAAATACGCAGCACGGGGCTACGATTCGATTCATCTCCTTCCTCCAGTCTTTTGGCCATCTCGTTGGGTCGCTTGCTTCACCTTGCACAATGTCGCCATGAGAAACCCGTTTCTGCATGTCCTCGCCTGATCTTTGGCTCCGTTCGTCGGATGTCGCAGCGAAAACATCGTCGTAAGCACGTCGCGTCTGAACCTTCTGACGTATTCCAAAGACATTGCTCCACCTGCAACCGCACACGCATCTAGTAACGAACACAGCAAGAATGACAAAATTGCGAAAAGAAAGAATGGACTCTCGAACCAGAACTATGAAGCGAATGTGTATACGTATCTAAAAGCTCTAAGGCGACGAGGCGGAGGCTTCAATGCATGCGGAAGAGACGGGCGAGCTTACCCGTCCTTCCGGCCGACCTGTTTCGCTGGGTCGTGGGGCTGGGCGGCTCGGCACATCGCTCGCCTGCCGGGGTGGACGCAAATAGCGCCGCGAGCGAGCGGTGCTTGCTCCTGCCCACACTGCCCGGCTGCAGCTGCGGCGAGACGAAGCCGTCGCCGCTCTTGCCCACGTGCTGCGACGCCAGGAACGAGGCGTACATCGACTCGACCTGTGCTGCTGACGGCGTACCCCCCGCGGCGGACGTGCGGCGCTGGCTCGAGCTCAGATCCATCGAAAATGCAGCCGACACCAACGACGTATCTCCCACTGCCTCCATTACTTCCTCATGCATCGTCTCTTTCGAGGACTGCGATGTAGGAGGCGTAGCGAGAAGGCCAGGCGAGATATCTGCACCAGTCAGCGTGCTCGTGCCCGAAGAGGGACGCGCGCGCACTGGCGTCTCCTCCGCCACTACACCGCCGCGATCCGGACTCAGGATCGTCGACTTGGTCTCGTCGATCATCTTGGTCAGCATCCCCGCCAAGCTCGCCATCTTCTTGAGCCGGCGGAAGATCGCTTCTTCGCCCGGCGAAGATGCTCCCACCGACACGGGCCGAGTTGTGGTGTTGATGCTGCGGATTTGCGCGCTTGGCTGGCCACAGAGCGCCGCATGCAGAGCTGGCGTGCGCACGTTCTGCTCGACACCAGCGTCGCCAACGTCTGCACCACCGGCGTCCTTCGTGTCGGACCGAGCCGAACCGATATCGGTGGCATTGTCGGCCTCCGCCGCGTGATTGGTTGCAGCGCCGTTGTTCTCGCTGCCGCGCGTGTCGAAGAGTCGACGAGCGCACTCGGGCATTGGCTGCTCCATCTCGCCTGTGTCGATGTGTGCATGTGCGTGTGCGATCGAGCCAGTCGATCGACGAACGGAGAGGCGCGACACGCCGTGACGGGAGCTGGCGAAGTTGTACGACTTGGAGCGGCGATGGCCGTGCCCGCCCCGGGGCAGCTGTCCTCCCACACTCAGGCCGAGACCGTGTCCAGCCACCGCCGTAGCGTGCGGTGGCGGGCGAGCGAGAAAGTCAGAGGCGTCGAATTTCTTCGCCAGCGAGGCCACCATGTTGCCACGCGTAGCCACGTCGGAGCGGGGAGGCTGCTTGATCGTGACGAGGCCTTCCTGCGGTGGAGGCAAGCACTTCGAACGGCTTGCAGAAGCGCTGGGTGCCACCATAGATGCTACCACCGAGTGGCCCGCGGTGGGTTGAGGCACATTGCTACCTTGCAGGCCCTGGCCGACCCTCACTCGAAAAGGCGACTCCTTTCGGACAGCTGTTGGAGCTGCAGCAGCCTTCACTGGACTAGCTTGAGATGCGGTACGGATACTGCCTGGCGAACTATGGCTCGACGATGCGTCGCTTTCCGCTCCCTTGTCGACTGCCTGCGCTCCGAGGCTGTCAGCAAGCATGCGATGGCGATGAGCCGAAGGAATGGGAGTACCTTGACGCGGCGGAGGCTGACCGCGCCAAGGCGGGCTCACGCACATGAGATCGGTGAGCCGCGAGTCCATGCCTACTTGCGAGAGAGATGGCGATGCGGGTGCGGCCGACTCGCGTCTAGCGACCGCCGCTCGTGAGACTCCAGGAGAGGCGAATTGAGACGGTGCATCACTGGAGGCGCTCTGAGGAAGTCTGACTCGCTCCGTCTCAGCGACCAGCTCTTGGATCATGACATCGCTGTCGTCCGGAAAGGTTTCACAAGGGACCAGGTCGGTATCTCTCCCTTTGCACCCGGTGAGACGCTGCATGTGGTCATACTCGTAGGAGAGCTGGAGCAGTTCATCGAGCGAGTCGCAGCTTTCGCGACCGTGGAATTGACCTTGAAGCAACGCGCCACCAGCGTCGATACGCTCCTTTGGATCGTGGCAGAGCATCTTGCGGATGAGATCCTCCAAGTCCGCTGCAAAGTCCCACTGGCCGAGCCAGGTGCCGCGATCGGCACGGGCGTAGTACTCTTGGTACTTTTCCTTGGAGTCGAACTTCTCGTCGTGATGCTCGAACGGCGTGCGGCCGGTGAGCATCTCGAAGAAGGTGATGCCGAGAGCCCAAACATCGGTCTTCCTCTCGTCGTGAAGGAGGGCATGGAAGCGCTCCGGTGCCAAGTACTCGGGCGTACCCCAGACCTCTTTGGACATGAATGCCCCCTCCTTGGTCGGATCGTAGCGGTTCGCGAAACCAAAGTCGAAAAGAGTGACTGTATCGCGCCCGAGACCCGAGGTGTCGTAGGTAACACCAAGATTGTCGACCTTGATGTCGTTGTGGCAGACGCCATGATGGTGGAGCCAGTGGACAGCGGAGAGAAGTTGAAGGAAGTATTTGCGGCAAAGGGCGTCGCCAAGGCATACCTTCATGGGCTCGTCGAACTTGGGCATGACGAGCATGGCGAGCGAAGGCGTCAGAAGAAACTCGTAGAAGTTGACGACGTTTGGATGCCATCCGGTGCGATCATTGCGAACACGGCAGTTGGGGCTGCTGGCGTCGACTTGCTCGGCGCGGGGGAGCTGATCCATAAGGGTGCGCAACACTTTGAACTCGTTCCACAGGCGTTGGGTTCGAGCGGCAGCCGAGTATTTGCGCTCGCGCTCGCAAAGTTTGACGGCGAGCGGACGAAAGTTGGGAGTGTTATCGATGGTGTATGTGCCGGAGCCGGTGGGTTTGACCGCTTGAAGGGATCGATATGCTGAGGAGGGCAAATGACCCAGAGGCCGCAAGGCTTCCACCGTCCACACGCTGCCCCACTCTCCAGCGCCTACTCATCGAGACAAATGAAAAAGCCACGGAGTACATCAGCCTTCTGTCAGTGAACTGTCAATCGGAGAAATGACTTACCGATTTCGTTGAGAAACTTGTAGCGATCCTTGAGATCTGGTTCCGTGATCTTGAAAATGCCGAGCTGCATGGCTTTCATCCTGACCTCGTGAGCTTTGTAGGGAGAGGATGAGGCAGTCGAATGGCTGGGGCTAGCTCGCTGAGGCAGCTTTTGCAGAGGAGCGACGGGAGAGGCATGCTGTTGAGGTCGACTCAATGGGAGCTTTGAGCGAGATTCTGGAAGATCGTGCACGACGAAAGCTGACTGAGCGGGCTGGCCTCGAACGACGCGCGTGAAGGTAGACGTGGGCACGGTGGCCTGCGGAATCTTGGAGGCGGCTGGTTGTACTGCTCTGTTGGACGGGGGCGATTTGTGACGGGAGTCGGGAGAGGTTGGATCTCGGATACGGAGCTTGGAGAGCGAGCGCTTCAAGATGTTGGTGGACTGCGGAGGCTGAAGGCGCGAAGGAGGCGCCGGAACTTTGTTGGGCGGCTTGGTAGTGCCGATGCACTTTGAGTCGATCCGTGACGACACGGAGCGCGTAGCTGTCGGTACAAGCGCTTGTGCACGCCGCACCTGAACGGAATGGTCAGCATCGATTGGAATGCGTTGATTGCTTCGGCCGATCGAGCGAGTCGCGGTAGCCGACGGAAGTGGTTTGGTGAGCTTGTGCCGCGTAGGCTGCGACTGCTTGATGTTCGACATGTCGTCGAAGCCATCAGCCAGCTGACGATGGAGGATACAAGTCACTCACGAAGGAGGGAAGAGGCCAAAGGCGAATCGCGAGGTCCTCCTTTCCACGGCGCGGCGCTATAAGATGCACCATCTAGCATCGAGAGGCTGCCCTTTGATCTGATGAGGAGCGGTTGTGGGACGCGTGTTTTGGCGGAGGTGCAGGGCGTGAGATGGTTTCATTTGGCAATCGATGAAGGGCACTGGAAACAAAGCAGGCAGCTGCAGGCATGCAGCTGTGATGCGATGCATGTTTACACGGTAAGGATGTGCTGCCAGCTGCACGAATGGGCTGTCTCATGGGGGTTCGAGGAGGGTAGCGGTGACGAGAAGTGCGCTCGTGAACGGAGCGAGGATCTCAACTGGGCAGTGTGGAAGCTGAGCATATGATTTGATCGATCAAAAAAGGGCAGACGGTGGATGCAGATGACGGCGGCGGATGTGCCCATGAAAAGCGTTCATGAAAGTGTGGTGGGAGAGGGTCGAGCCGAGCGTGGGAATGAGAGGCGGCAGCTGTGGTGGGGCACCGAGGCGTGTCAACGTGAATGTGCGCCGCGAGTGGCAGAGCGAGGGATGGCCATCGTCAAAGTTAAGCCTCATGCATAGGAACCGACCGATGTGCCTTGGACCGATTCGCGACGGAGCTGCTGGGCTCACTGCTGCAGTGCAATGTCGAAGCAAGACATCACATCCTCAGCGGCCCTTCCGTGCCTCAGCAGCCGCATGGCAGCCAATCTTGAGCTTCTCTAAAGTCACGCAAATGAAGTGCGTGAGGTGCCAAGGAGCAATCGCGTCGTCGGCAACTGTCCGAGCTGCACGGTGACTTGTCCAGAGTCACGAAGATGTGATGCGATTGTGTGGCTGATCTGTCGGATGAATCGTCTCACGGATTGGCCGAGAAGAGCAACGTCATGTTGACTCCAGTGCTAATAGCTCTGCGGTGGGAGTCCCGATGACCCGAATAGAATGTTACGTCTGCTTGCATTGACAGCAGCAGGCGATCTCGAGATCGTCCAGATGATGGGAGCAGCGTTCGTTTCAAAGCCCTTCCAGGGCACGCTCTCCGCTCTTGCCACAAGGGGCCTAATTCCGACGCAGCTCCAAGCTTCGTCAAGCGCGCCAGGGTCCAAGCAACACGCCCAAGTGAGAGGCCGGTCAAAAGTCCGAAAAATTTGCCTCGGCCCAGCTGCGCAGGTCTTCTGGAGCCCAGAGCGCAACCTCTCTGCTTTGCCCAAAGAAATCCCGCCACTCCTTTGGCTCTGACTCTGCAACTCCGAGCGGGATGGCAGACGCTTGACGAACGGCATCCTGTGGACGCTGATGAAATGCACCCTTCTCATTCGACGCTCGAGGCTGCACCCCGCGATACTCTTGCAACACACGCCCACGTTGCTCAACGTGTCTTCTCCCGAAGTCGAGAAGACGGCTTTGTGCTCGCTTGCTTTGCCTCGACGCGCTCCGATAAGGTTGCCCTGTCTGCCGACTAGATATACATTACACTTTCTCCTCCGCTCACCGTCGGAACCTCATCCTCTACCTCGCTCTCTCACTCTCCCTCTCTCTACCTCTCTGAGCTAACGTTTGCAGCCTCCGTTTAAGCTCACCTTCACAAAATGATGGCTACTCGCGCCTCCTCGTCCACTCGCGCTCTGGCTCGTGCATCGCAGCTGCGTCAGTCGCCCGCAGCGGCCGCCCGGCGATCGCTCGCCACTGTCGCCTCCTCGCTCTTCCCTGGCGAGCCGTCGACCCCGCACCTCGTGTCTCCGGCCATCCCCGGACCCAAATCCAAGGAGCTTAGCGAGCGCATCGGCTCGTTCCAGGAGAACCGCGCACACGGCTTTGTGGTCGACTATGCAAAGTCGCAAGGCAACTGGATCGCAGATGCCGACGGAAACGTACTCCTCGACATGTTCGCACAGATCGCCTCCATCGCGATCGGCTACAACAACCCGGACCTCATCGCGCTCGCCAAGACCGACGAATTCATCACCGCCACCATGAACCGCGCCGCCCTCGGCTCGTTCCCCCCAACCAACTGGCAGGAGCTCGTCGAGACCGGCCTGGGCACCGTGCGTCCCAAGGGGCTCAACCAGATCTTCACCGCCATGTGCGGCAGCTGCGCCAACGAGAACGCCTTCAAGGCTTCCTTCATGGCCTACCGTGCGCGCGAGAGGGGCGAGCAGGCGCAGTTCACACCCGAAGAGATGCAGAGCTGCATGAAGAACCAGTCGCCCGGCAGCCCCGACTTGTCCATCCTCAGCTTCACCAGCGCCTTCCATGGCCGTCTCTTCGGCTCGCTCTCCGCCACGCGCTCCAAGGCCATCCACAAGCTCGACATTCCTTCGTTCAACTGGCCCGTCGTTGCGTGGCCCGACGTCAAGTACCCCTTCTCCCAGAACGCGCGCGAGAACGCCGAGGCCGAGAAGGTGGCGTTGGCTGCAGTGGAGGAGGCCATTGTCAACTCGACCAAGGCCGGCTCGCCACACGGTCCAGTGGCCGCGCTCATCGTCGAGCCCATCCAGTCCGAGGGCGGCGACAACCACGCCTCGCCCGCCTTCTTCCAGGGCCTGCGAGACGTCACCAAGAAGCACGGCGTGTATATGATCGTCGACGAGGTGCAGACGGGTGTGGGTGCGACGGGCGCATTTTGGGCGCACGACAAGTGGAACCTCACCAGCCCACCGGACTTTGTCACCTTCTCCAAGAAGATGCAGGCGGCGGGCTTCTACCACAACCTCGACACGCGCCCTTCGCTGCCGTACCGCAACTACAACACATGGATGGGCGATCCGACGCGCACGATGCAGGCGCGCCAGATCATCCGCACCGTCCAGAACCACAACCTTGTCGAGAGCACCGAGGATGTGGGCAACTACATCCACGCTGCGCTCGCCGACATGATCCAAAACGGCGCCGGCCGCGGCAAGGTGGAGAAGCTTCGTGGCGAGAATGCGGGCACGTTCATCGCCTTCGACGGCGTCACGCCCGAGATGCGCGACAAGCTCATTCTCGAGATGCGCAAGCAGGGCGTGCACATGGGCGGGTGTGGCGACAAGGCGGTGCGGCTGCGCCCGATGCTGGTGTTTGAGCGCAAGCACGCCGACCTTTTCCTGGAGCGACTCGAGAAGGCGCTCGGTCAGCTCTAATTTGGCTCGGAGGTTATTGCTCGCTCGGTACGTGTGCTTGTTCAATCTTATGGGTTCAATCTTATGGGTTTCGGTCAGCCATGAAGCTGCGGTGTGAGGCAAAGGTGGGGACGAGAGCTTGAGCTTTTTGGTGCATCTGTTTTTGAGGATTCATTTTCGAGAAGAAGTTGCGGGCAGGTTGAGAGGTGGAGGCTTTGAGCTCAAAGCCGAGTTCCGCAGCTGCGTGTTGGATGCGAAGATCCCATCATCCGCACGGCCATTTCCTTCTCACCTCCCATTCGTATCGGTCTACACATTCCGCAACGGACACTTTCAGAATGGCTGCGGGTGACGCTACCACATCTGCGGACACCGCACCTTCCGCCTCTAGCGCGTCCGCGCCCGCAACGCAAACCGCTTCTGCCGCTGCAGTGGATAGCAATGGCGCCGTGACCGAGGACGAGGCGGCACTGTACGACCGCCAGATCCGTCTGTGGGGACTCGAAGCGCAGAACCGACTGCGCACAGCCCACGTCCTCATTCTCGGCTGGAACGGTATTGCGACCGAGATCATCAAGAACACAGTGTTGTCTGGCATTGGCAGCATCACGCTGCTCGACCCCACTCGCGTAGAGGCAGCCGTCGACCTGCTGACCGGATTCTTCTTCCGCGATGCCGATGTAGGCCAACCACGATGCAGCCAGGCACCTCTCGACCGAGTGCGCGCACTCAACCCGCTCGTCAAAGTCACCGGCATTGCGGACCAAGCCACGTACGATACGATCGTTGACGCTGGCGACGCGGCGGAAGCCTGGTTGAAGCAACACGGTGTTGATGTGGTCGTCATCGGCACGCCGCTGGCGAAGCAGGGCAGGTTGATCGAGCAGCTGGTGGGGATCAACGCGATGACGCGTCGGATGGGGATCAAGAGTTTCGTCTCGGCAACGTACGGGCTCGGTGGGTTGTACTTTGCAGACCAGGTGGAGCACGAGTATCTCGTCGAGCGCAGTGTGGATGGCGAGAAGAAGCGGGTCAAGCAGAAGCAGGCGTTTGTATCGCTTGCCGATTCGCTTTCGTACTTCTGGACGGGGCTAACGGATCGACAGAAGCGGCGCACGCGCATTCCGCTCGAATGGTTCGCCTGGTTGGCGCTCACGCATCTGCGCACAGGCCTCGGTGCAGATGCTGCATCCACCACCATCACGCCTGCTGCTCTACGCGGTCGAACGGTGGCGGTGATTCAAGAAAAAGGTCTAGATGTCGATACCATCCTCGGCAGTGTCGATGCTGAGGCGATGTTTACCGCTATGGCTAGCTCAAGGGTGGATAGTGACGGCATTACGCTCTCGCCCGTAGCCGCCGTGTTGGGCGGCGTGTTGAGCCAGGATATCCTCAATGCCATCGGTGGTCGCGAGGAACCCGTGGTCAATTGGTTGTTGCTCAGCTTCAGTGCAAGCGGCGCTGCAACCGTGCACAAGATCGGCAACCTCGGCGGTCCAGTAGTCGAGTAGAGATCAATTACGCAAAGCTGCGAGTTCCAAAGAGAGTGACGACGAAAAACAAAGCAGAGTGGGGAAACGAGTGTGAAGCATGGGCCCCGAGCAATGAGAGCGAACGGGCCCATCGCAAAAAGGCGTAGAGTGTAAGAGATGGAAAGTAGAGCTCCAGGAATGGGAAGTCGAATCAAAAGGTGGGATCCATGGGGAAAAGACGTCTACAGCGCAGTGATGATGATTGCCATTGCCGCTACGACAGCGACACTGACTCCACCGACCACGCTGGCTCGAGCGCTGTTCTGAGCCGTACCGCCCTGCACGACGGTATACGAGGGTTTGTCACCCTTCTTTCCGACTGCATAGTTGGCGGCGTACTGACCCGGTTTACCGCAGGTGTTACCGTAGTTCTGCGCACACACATCCAGACACTTGTTCTGATCGGCGACACCCTGACCTGGCTTGATGCAAGCGTCCCTACAAGCCGTGTTCCTGCCCTGGCAATCCGCCAGCATGACAGGCCACTGGTACTGTTCCAACCTGCTCGCGCCCTTGCTACACGAGCATGCCGTGCCCATGTACTTCGTTTCGCAAAAGTTGGTGAGCGTTGCCGTGGTATCGTTGCACCCCGCCGTCTGGCAGAACTGCATCTGACTTGCACACAGTGCCGACTTGGACTGCTCCGAACTCGAGTTGAGTGCCAGGTTCCAGTTGTACAGCGGCAGCCCGCTCTTGTCGGCAAATACGATCTGGTATGGGTTCGACACCATCGTAGGGATCTGTGCAAACGTTCCCGTGGCCGTGGCGGACGGAAGCGTGAAGTTGGACGAGGCGGTGGCGTTGAGTGGCGGCAGACTTGCGGGGAGGCTCGTAACGTCGATCGAGGCAGTACTGGACGGAAGAGGTGGCGGGATGTAGGTCACCGTACCGGCAGCGTAGGCGGGAGAAACGATGGGGTCGGATGCGATGGTGCTGGTAGCGAGGGCGTCGGTGCCCGAAGCGGTGGTGATGGCATTGGTCGCCACACCCGACGGCGCCGATGCGAGCGCAGCAGATGCAGCCGACGCGGCAGATGCAGCAGAGGTAGCAACGGACGCGGCAGAGGTGGCGACGGGCGCAGCAGAGGCAACGGTCTGTGACGCTGCCTGCTGGCCCGGGGACGAGGTCGTACCACCACCCAGGTCGAGCGAGAGGATGGACTGAGCGTGCGACGGGGTGGCAGCCAACAGCGCCGCAGCCGATACGGCCACGACGGCAGCCATGTTGCGCTTCATCGTTGCGTCACCGTCCGCAAGCTAGCTTGATTGAACGAGTGTGGTTGGTGGTGAAGTCCAATGGCGTAGGTCGCCGAGCAGAAGATGGAGCAGAGTCGAAGCGTCGCAAAGGTAGAATGAGGAGATGGTGGAGTGGCGACCAGACGCGTATTAGGGTGGGAGGAGAGGACGATGGTGGATGGTGAGGAGGAGAGAGGGAAGAGGATGGATGGCGGTTGCCTGTCGCCATCCACCAGCATCGAGAGAGAGCGTCGAGCAGCGGATGCTCTGCTGAAGCGCCGGTTTGCAGCGGCGGGCGGGGGTCTCTGAGGCGATTGCCCCGTCTGTGCTTGCTGGGCTTGCCCTGCTTGCTTGGCTAGCTGCCGGGCGCTGATCCCTGCCTTGCGTTGCTGCGAGCCGTGACGGCGGTTCCTGTTTTTGGCATTTTTCCTTTTTTCTGCCATTTCCATTTCCAATTCCAGCTGCCGGCGCTCTGTGGGGAAAAAGAAGGGGAAACTCGACCTCGAGCGCTCGCGCTGCTGCAGCCTTGCATACGAACGCGCGAGCTTCTTGCCTGCTGCCCAAGTCTGGCTGAAAGCGGAAGGTGAAGCTCACCAGCTGATCTGCGCGTCCAATCAGCCCCGCTCTTCGCCCCCAAATGCCCGAATTTGCGACCCCGACATGCTTCCCCCCTCCTCGCCATCCATCCGTCGCAGCGCTTGGACCTTGCGATGCTAGCCCGTGCTGCCTCGTCTTGGAACATTCGGATGCAAACAAGTCGTGCACAGAGCTCCGGCTTGGTCTGGCTCGGGAGGAATATATGTGCATGCAAAGGTGTCGAGGCGACGCAGGATGCGAGATGCGTGTGTGTGGGCATGGTGCGTTGCGTTGCGCTTCGCCAAGCGCTAAGCGAGTTGCGCTGAGCTCGAAATCGGTTTGGGCTGCCTTGCGCCTCCCCGCCGGTTTTCACGTTCCTCGTATGATGTCGACGGCTGCTGCGGAGCACAACACAGTCTCGAATCGGCGTGGAGCTGGAGAAATTCGCAATTCGCGCATTCAGTAAATGTTCGAAGTCAAGATCGAACAGCCTCAGAATTTTTGACTCAAGCCCGACTCCCGAGGAGAAAGTGCAACTTCGCGTGGACCCTGATCCGACTTCAAAAACAGGCCGGGCCATCAAGTCATCTTGGCTTCCTACCGACCCAGCTTGGCGTCGACGCAGCAGCTTTCGTCGTCACCACCACGGCACGCCTCCAGGGGACGACCTACACAGATCAGCCCTTCTCCTAGCCTCCACTCTACGATGCCGCCCTACGGCTCGCAGTTCAGTGTTCACGGCAGTGGCCGCCCGGGCTACGGTCTCTCGCAGCCGGGCACAGTACCCTCGTCCGACTTTGACGAGCTCTTCTCCACTCAGCCCGGCCCGTCGACAGGCTTCGGCGCGCAGCCATCGCAGTCCACAAAACGTCCGCGCTGCCCAGAATGCGGCACACGCAAGATGCGCCTGCGCGCCGGCCAGCTCATCTGCAAGCGCGGCCACGTCCAGCAGTTCTTTCGCGTCGAAGAGGCCGAGGGCGACGAGTACATCGGCGACGGTATCGCCCGCAAGCGCAGAGTCCAAAAGACCCACCGCGTGCGCAGACTCAAGAGTCAACATACGCCGTGGTACTCGCAGCCCGAAACCGATGTCGAGCCGGAGGACAGCGAGGAGGATCAGCTCGAACAACCAAGTTCCCGTGCCAACAAGCGGCCAAGGAGCGCCGATTCTCGCTCGGAAGGTGCAGAGCATGAAGACGAGATGTTCGGAGACAGTCAGGATGATGGATCCGATAATCCGAAAGCGCGACCATATTCAATCCGAGAAGACAGCTTCTTCGAACGCCCACCGCGCTCGTTGCGAAGCTACGCCGCCTCTTCCGCTGCTGCGGATAGCGACTACGAGTCGGAACTCGACTCGCATGCCCGAGCGTCGCGGCGCGGCATTCGCAGTATCTGGCGCTCCGGTGTCGGCCTGCACGGCGCGTTCGAAGGCCGCTTCGTCTTGCTCCAGTGCCTCCAGCTCGTCCTGCGTCTCCAGCTGCATCAGCTGCGCGAGCTGTGGGGCGAGCGCCTCCCGCACCAGACTGAAGCCGTAGCGCGCGACCTGTGGGCCATGTTCGTCTCGCTCCTCCCCGTCGGCCACTATCCACCCGAGCCTCTGATCGCAGCCACGTTCGACTGGCACACGCGCACAGCGCTGTCGCAAGAGCGCGCCGCTGAGCTCTTCCCCAATCACAAGACGTACGATCCCGAAAGCGACATCCACGCTCATCGACGCACCATGCTCTTCAATGCCTACCACCACCATTGCGAACGCAAAGCCAGCGGCGAGGATGTGGCGGCACGAAGATTCCCCACGCAGCATGTGGATGATCGCGCCGATGCGGAGGATCCTGGTGTGGCAAAGGAGTGTATCGACTGGATCGTGGGCAAGGACGAAGATCAAAGCACGAGGTCGAGGTCGCAGCGCTCGAGCGAGCCCGAAAGTCTGGTGGATCCCGAAGACGAATTGGCACAGCTCGACCCCGTGTTTGCCGAAGCACGCCGGCAGAGGCGGCAGGCGACAACCGAGAGCGAGGGCGATAACACCGAAGCCGAGCCGGACGGTAGGGCGAAGCGGAAGCGGAAACGCAGATTTCTGCCGTCCTGGGCGACCAAGAACGCCGTAGGTACGGCGCAGACCGAGATCCTGCAGCTGGCCACCGTGCCTACGACGGTATCGATCGTGTATCTGGCGCTGCATCTGCTCAAGGTCCCCATCTTTTGGTCGGATCTGGTGCGTCTCATTGCGTCGTACGAGCTGGCGTATTTGAACGTCGTGCATCGGCTGCCGCTGGCGCTCACACGCTCGCTCAACAAGGACAACGTACACCACCACCTGCTCGACACGGATGCGGTGCCGACGATCTCGGCGCTGCATCTGCATACGCTCGGAGTCGCGCAGCTGCTCCAGCGCACGTATGGCATCAAGTTCGGAGACGCCAATGTGTCCGGTCAGCTCGCGAGGATGACCGAAGCCATGCTACTGCCGCCCACGTTCTATGTGGCGACAAAGAGGCTGCTGGATACCGTGGCGCGCGGTGTCACGCCGGAGCTGCTTCCATCCAGCACCAAAGGCAGGCAGGGTGCAGAGGAGGAGGGAAAGAAGGCCGGGTTGCCCGGTGCAGCGTTGGTGCAGCGGCTGCCGAAAGAGTTCGTGCTCATGGCGGCCTTGCTCGTCGTGGTCAAGATGCGGTACGGTCTGGATGGGCAGGAGAGGTGCGAGGAGGTGGGTTTGGATGGTGCCTTTTCGTGTGCGCCTGATCTCGACGCCTGGTTGGCAGCTCTGGATGCAAGGAAGGAACGATTCCGAGCATCGACGGGAGCGGTGAAGCATGTCGATCCCACCGAGCTGGATCCACTCACGATGTCGGATGAGCAACTGGATGCATATGCATCGTTCGTCGAGGAGAATCTGGTGCTGTCGAATCACATCGATCTGCACGAGTGGCGCCGACTCGAACCGCAGCATCGATGGGCTGCTTTCACCAAGTTTATCCCGGAGCTGTCCAGCTCCAGCGCCGAGCGCAACACCACCACTGCCCCGCCCAATGTCGAAGGACGTTCGGAATGGGCTGAACTTGAGGCGGATCTTCGTCGGCTTTACCGTCGGCACACTGCGCGACCGGGGGGTTCGGCGGGTTTGAAGCCGGGAGAGCAGTATGTGATGCACCACTTTGCGGCTGGTGCGAGTGCGCCTTCGGATGCGGATCCGCTGGGGCTATGCTATTCGCCGCTGTATCCGCGTGTGATTGCGCACGCCAACGATGTGGTGGGCATCGCCACGCCGCAATCGGCGAGTGTTGCGATGGATGTGCTGGTGGATTTGGAGTGCACGGGTGCGAGGAGCCGTGGTGCGGACGCAGTGATCAGGACTTGGGAAATGGCTTATGGTATTGAAGCCCATCTCGAAGCAGTCGAAAGGATGGTCGAAGCAGAAGCAGAAACCAGAGCCAAGAATATCAGAAGGAACCTCGCGCGTAAAGCCCCGCTGCACTCCCGCCAAACTGGTCGAGATAAAGCGCAGCAGCAAGAAGACGACGACGCTGATGAGGACGACCAAGAGTCACAGGAAGAGGACGGAGACTCCAACGACTACGAAACCAGGAGCGAGTCTCGAGATATCTGACACTTCCCCATTCGCAATGCAATCACATTCACACACTGACCATCTTCATGTCCGAGGAATGCTGGTGGTATTGTCTATGGCATCGCATGCTCGTCGTCGTCATCCACGCCAAACAGCACAAAAGACTTTTTCGGCGTGTCGCCCCATTCCATCTCGCCATGAGCGCCACTGAACCTCTGACCCGCCATCCTGCCCAGCCCATCATCGCGTTCCGCCTGCTCATTATACCCGAACCGACTCGCGTCGCCGTAAACCGAGTCGTCGTCGATGCTTTCCCTGACCGCGCGCGGTGGCGGTTCGCGCACGCGGATGGCGGCAGTAGCCTGTTCGAGCTTCTGCAGCGTGCGCGTGTTGACGAGGAATCCAACGCCGTCCGAAAGCGGCTCGCCTACGGGCACGAACCACCGATACCACACGTCGCCCATCACCTGCGTCCAGTTGGTGCGCACGCCCACATCGTACACGTTGAGCTTGCTCGCCTTCTTGAGCGCGCGTCGTTCGTCCCTCGAAAGATGCTCGTCGCTGCGCCACACGCCCTGCGCCGTTTCGCGTGCATCCCGAGCTGGAGGTGCGTCGGTGGAGCGACGCATGGCAGTGCGCAGACGCTCTTCGACGCGCGGCCGCGATGCATCGCGCTTGACACGCAGCCGGATCCGCCCCGAGCCCTCCATACTCTCGATGGTGGTGCGGTTGCGGCAGATGAGCCACGCATGGTAGCCTGCAAACGGCACCAGGCTCGCGCCAAAGATGAAGCCGAGGAAGAGCACGACCGCCCACGTGATGGGGCTCGACTCAAAGCCGTTCTGCTCGTACTCGACATACCGCAGCAGCGCGCGCGCCGTCTCCTGGCAGCAGTACACGCAGAAGAGCGCCGTATAGCTGATGAAGAGAAAGAAGGCCTTGTGGTTGCGCAGGCCCACACACCGGTTGGCGAGCCAGGGACAGTGGTGGTCCATGCGCAGAACGCAGCGCCGGCAGGTGCTGCAGTGGTGCGATCGGTCCGGTTTGGGCGCATCGCACTTGTTGCACCACCGCGACTCGCCGCTCGACTTGACCCAGATGTTGGCTCGTCGCTCCACCGCAGCGCTTGTGGCCGAAGAGGCGTGGTGACGCAGTCGTTGCAGGTCGGCTAGCTGCTCGCGTCCCGATCGCGCCGGATACTGAGGCTGCCCCGGGATGGGCGCATTGATCAGCGCGGCTCGAGCAGCTCCACCGTCCCGCTCATCTTGTCCGTCGTGATGCTCGTCGTCGCCAGAAGCTCGGCGTTGTTCCGGATGCTGCCCGCGCATGAGCGATTCGGCTTCTTCTTCCGGCTCGCCGCCCAGTTCATACCCGCTCACCGGCCTTGCACCGCCCCATCGCTCTCGGTCGCCTGAGCGGCCGGGCGAGCCCGGGTCGCGAAAGACAGCGACGACGAAAGACCACACCGCGCCTCCTGCGAGCGCAGTGGAGAGCAGCAGCTCCACCATCGCAGCCCCCCATTCGTGCTTGCGCGAGAGATGGTAGCGCAGCGCAAGCGAGATGGTGACAGTGAGGTAGGCGAAGGAGATGAGGCCAACGATGAAGAGGAAAGGCACCCAGCGCAGGTTACGACAGACATGCTTGAGCCACGCGGGCGCGCGCGGGTGCTTGGGGTCGCATGTGAAGGCCATGGCGGAAGGGCTCTTGGTGCGAAGGGGCCGCGATCCGCGTGCTCGAATAGGCACCGACCGGCAGCGTCAGCTTCTTCAGTGATGGCGGAAGCGCCGATGATGATGATGGTGATGATGATGATGGGTCCCAGTCAGCAGCAGGTTGCAAGTCGGATGAGCCCCGACAGTCGACCTCCACGCCGATTCTCGCGATCCGGCCCACAGGACGTGCGCTAGACCCTGAGCTGCTGAAGCGCGTAACCCCTGCCTCAACCCGCGAGTCGGGAAAAAGTGTTGGTCTCCACATGCGCCCGACTGAGCCGCTGCTTGTGCCTTCGGATGCTCCGCTGCACCTTCCCCTTCGTCTCCTTCTCACGGCGGCTGAGATTGCTCGCAGGGGCACCAAGTACCGCATTCTCCTGTCTCGAGCTCCATCGACACAGTCTTCTCGGCTGACCTAGTGTGGCAGCACCAGAGACTGAGCTCCGATAGCGCCTAGGCGCTCAGCTTGGCACGCCTTCCCTCTCCTTAATTTGACACCTCAGAGTCTGCCGTCGCAGCATAACATCAGTGGCTCCTCTGTCTCCCTAGCATCAATGGCCTCGCTCGACAAGCTCGCCATTCGTGGCGTCCGTTCCTTTGACGATAAGTCGATCAACATCATCCAGTTCTTCCAGCCGCTCACCGTCATCGTCGGCTACAACGGCAGTGGCAAGACCACCATCATCGAATGCCTCAAATATGCCACCACCGGCGACCTTCCACCCAACACCAAGGGTGGTGCCTTCGTCCACGACCCGCAAATGGCCACCTCCAACGAAGTCAAGGCCCAGGTGCGTCTGCGCTTCTACGCCGCCAACAAGATCCGCATGAACTGCGTTCGTAACCTCCAGGTCTCGCGCAAAAAGGGCGGCGGGCTTACCATGAAGACGCTCGAAGGTCTGCTCCAGATTGCCGACGACGATGCAAAGACCGGAAAGCGCGGCACCCTCTCCACAAAGTGCTCCGAGCTCGACGAAGAGATTCCCAGACTGCTCGGCGTCTCCAAGTCCATCCTTGAAAACGTCATCTTCTGCCACCAGGAGGACAGCAACTGGCCTCTCGCAGAGCCCGCGAGCCTGAAAAAGAAGTTCGACGACATCTTCGAAGCCACGCGCTACACAAAGGCGCTCGAAAATATCAAGAGCCTGCGAAAGGACCGCACCAACCAGCTCAAGGTCGACAAGGCGGCGCTCGAGGGTCTCAAGGTGGACAAGGATCGCGCAGACACCATCAAGAGCAAACTCACCCACCTGCAGGCCGACCTTGCGCAGAAAGAGGCCAAACTCGAGGACCTCAACGATGAAATCCGCATCAAGACCGTCCAGAACTCCAAGTTCTACGACGAAGCCACTCGGTTCCGTGAGATCGTCAGCCGCGCAGAGACGCTCGAAGAGAAGGAGAGACTCCACAAGGAGAACATGGAGGCGCTCAAGGCCACCATGACGCCCATCAACGACACCGACGAGGAGCTGCACAAGCGCAAGCAGACCTTCCGCGCGCAGCTCGATCAGAGCCATGCCAAGATCAGCACACTCAAAAATCGCATCGCCAAGAGGGAGGACGAGCTGGAAATGCACGAGCAGCGCCACCGCAAGAAGCTCTCGGACAAGGGCGGTCTCGAGGCCGAGAAGCGCGCCCACGTCCAAGCAAAGGACAAACGCGAGAAGGCCGTGAAGCAAATCAGCGCCGAGCTCGGCATCAAGGGCTTTGCAGGCGACGGTCTCAGCGATGCACAGATTCGCTCCTTCGAAGACCGTGTCAAGGAAGACGTGCGCAAGCTCGACGACGAACTTGGCCGTCTTCGCGAGTCAAATGCACAGAAGGACGATCAGCTCACCACCGCATGGCAGAATGCGCGCGCCGAGCTGCGCGCCAAGCAGAACGCGCGAGAGCAGCTTGTCGACAACGTGCGCAAGCTGCGCGAAAAGATCAAGCGTGCACAGGAGGAGCTCGACGGCTATGCGCTCAGCGATGCCGATGTCGAAGCTGCCGTTCGCGAGCGAGAAAATTTGGCTGCCAAGGTGACCGCAGCGCAGAAGGACTTCACCGACGCCAATTACGACGAACAGATCCGTCGCAAGAACGCAGAGATCCGCGAAAAGGACGATTTGCGCGAAGAGCGCACCGCCGAGATCAACCTGCTCAATCGACATGCCGAGCTGCGAGCCTCTCTCGCCCTCAAGATGCAGCAAGCTAGCTCGCGCCGCACCAACGCGCAAGACCTCTTCGACCGACACAAAGCCGCGATCTCTCAGCACGTCGCCTCAGACGTCGAGCTTTCGTCTGTGGAGAGCGAGCTCGTTCGGGCGCTGTCAAAGCTCGAAAAGCAGGCTTCCGAGGTCGAGGCGAAGAACACCGAAAAGAACCGGCAGCTTCAGGACGTCGAATCGACCATCTCGTTCGCTCGCAAACAGCTCAAGAGCAAAGAGGCGGCGGCGAATGAGTTGGAGCAGGCCATTACCGCGATCCTGTCGCCGGACTTTGACAGCGCCGAGGAGGCGGTCAAGGTATGCGCCGAGGAGATCGCAGCCGCCAAGGACGAGTACGCATCAATTGACTCGCTGGATTCCTTCTTGAGGCGCGTCCTGCGCGAAGCAAAGGGCAAAGGACACTGCTTTGCGTGCAATCGTGGCGTCACTCCGAGCGAGTACGAAGCGATCGAGAAGCACGTCTCCTCCACGCTCAGCACGAGCAACACAGCCGAGAAGAAGAAGACGCTCAAGGCCGACATTGATGGATGGACCGAGAGGAGCGTCGAATGTCAGATCGCCCTCGCCAAAGATGCGCAGCTCAAGGCGATCCGCGACACCGAGGTGGCGGACCTGCGAAAGACATTGGATACCGAGGAGGCCAAACTCAAGCAGGTCGCCGCGGCTGCGGAGGAGGCCTCCACCGAGGTGTCCAGGATTCAGTCCCAGCTCAAAGAGCTGCAGGCGCTGAGACGCGTTGGCTCTGACATTGCACGGCTGCTGTCGGAGGCGGGCGACCTGGAATCCGAGGTACGCGGCTTGCAAAGCGACCTTGCCACCACCGGCTCGACGCAGACGGGCGAACAGGTGCAAGCAGAGATCGACCAGCTCGCCTCGTCCATCCGAGTGCTCAAGCGAGAGCTCAACGCCTTGCAGCAAGACCGCGAGACCAAGCGCACGCTGATTAACAGCCTCGAGCGCGACGCACACCGAGCCGAGGTGGCTGTCATCACCAAACAGCAGGAACAGGCCAAGAAGGCTGCCGTACAGACGACGCTTGGTGAGATGAATGCGGACTTCGAAGAGCAGCAGAAACGCATCAAGAGTCTCGAGGCCGAGATCGAGACCTCCAACGCGCCCATCCGTCGCGCCAAGGAAGAGCTCGAGACTTTCAAAGCGGAAGCGAGCGAAGCGGAAAACAAGCTCAAGAGGCGAGCCGAAGAGCTCGAAGGATGGTCTAAGCAGATCCGCGAGCTCAATGGCGCTGTGAACGCCTACATCCAACAGCGCGGCGACGAGCGCCTGGAAGAGTGCGAGGAAGCCATCAACACTCTCGTCGAACAGATCCAAGCCATCCACCGCGACGTCAAAGAGCTCACGGACAAAGCAGCCGAGCTACAGAAGGAGCTCAACCAGTCGCAGGCCACCGAGCGCAACATTCTCGACAACATCCGATACCGACAGCTGGCCAAGGACGTGGTGCAGATCGAGGAGGAGATCAACTCGCTCGACCTCGAACAGGCGCAGCGCAGCCGCAAGCACTTTGCGGACAAGTACACTGAGGCCAAGGAGGAAGAGAACAAGCTCAATGGTGAAGCATCGCATCTCAGCGGAGAGCTGGCGTCTCTGCGCTCGCAGATCAAGGGCCGCGAGGCGGAGCTGCGAGACGAGTTCAAAGGCGTGCATCAGAGCTACAAGCGCAAGCTGATCGAAGTCAAGACGTCCGAGATGGCGAACAACGACCTGGAAAAGTACGCCAAGGCGCTCAAAAACGCCATCATGCGCTACCACGCCATCAAGATGGAGGAGATCAACGACATTGTCCGATACCTGTGGCAGAAGACGTACCAGGGGACCGACATCGACACGATCCTCATCAAGTCGGACAACGAAGGCGCGCGCGGCAACCGATCGTACAACTACCGCGTGTGCATGGTCAAGGACACGGTCGAGATGGACATGCGCGGGCGCTGCTCGGCAGGACAGAAGGTGCTGGCGTCGATCATCATCCGGCTGGCGTTGGCAGAGTCGTTTGGCAGCAACTGCGGCATCCTGGCGCTCGACGAGCCGACGACGAATCTCGACAAGGACAACATCGAGGCGTTGGCGAGAAGTCTGGCGGACCTGATCAAGGAGCGTGCGGAGAACAGCCAGCTGCAGCTCATCGTCATTACGCACGACGAGGAGTTCTTGACCTTGCTCGGGCAGAACGACGTGCTCGAGTACTACTGGAGGGTCAGCCGCGACGTGCACCAGAAGAGCATCATCGAACGCGAGCGCATTCGCAACACTTGAGGCAAAGCAGTCTTCATCTTGCCTCCTTCGCTTCTGTCACGGTAGTCATCGCTCATCTCGCAATCGCAGCATAGCGTGTATGCAGTCCCAGTCGTCCGAAGCAGAGTTGCAGCGTTGTTGCCATTCGAAGAGCCTCAGCTAATTTTGATCCGCTTTAATTTGTTAGATTCGAAGTCAGCGTGATGTTTGGGAAGAAGCCACGGAGCGTGGAGTAGGTGTGATTTCTGGCAGAGGGTGTGTTGGCCATGCTCTCCTCCAGATCACAAGTTCTTGGCATACCGCCAACACCACTCGGGCTGAGCTGGACGCACATTGCCTCGTCCGTCTCAAGCCGCGAGTCCCACGCTTCTGGTGGGCATCATGCGTCGACCGGCGCCACCTCCGACGGGCGATGTACTCGACCTGGACTACGGCAGCGCCGACGGGACTGCAGTCGAACCCAGCCTAGGGGAGGTGACAAATGAAACGGCTGATCACGCAGCAGGTGCAGATAAAGTCAAATCTTCCAATGCTTCGACCGACGTCAAGCTAAATGAGCTTGTCGGAAGCAGCCGCAAGCTTCCTGCAGCTTACGATACTGACGATGTAGATCCCGCATCGAGAGCGTCTACGAGCTTGGGTGCCGTTGCTACAACCGCTGCCATTTCGAACGGAGTTCAGACGACAGGGAACAACGAGGATCTATACGCTGTAGCGGGACCGTCTTCTCTAAAGCTGGCGGGAGCTGATGCAGCTGCGGACTTGGGCGCAGCTGCGGGAGCAGGATTGTGGGTTGATCCTGCTCAGCCTCACCCCCCGCCTCCGACCTATCCGCCGCCCGCTCTACCTCACGGCGATGTGCAGCAGCAACAAGAGCAGCAGCAGCAACTTCCGTCCGAATACGGGTACGATCCAAACCTTCCACACTTGCATCACTCCGCCTTTGAGCCAAATCATCAAGGTTTGAACGGCGGCGCCTATTTCGCCACACCTGCGCAGCATACAACTGCAAACGGCAGCCCAGACTCTGCCCAGATGAATCCGCCCTTTTTCCCCTACGATCAGCCCTACGACCCTCGCATGCCTATGCCCTTTGGCCCCTTTGCCGGATTCATACCGCCACAATACGCCTTTCCTCCATTCCCTCCAAGCCAAGCCTACCCAGGAGGCTATGCAGGGTACACGATGGATCCGAACGGCTTCGACGGATCAACTGCGCAGCTGAACCGGAAGCAACGAAAGAAGCTTCTGAAGAACCAGAAGAGGAAAGACAAGAAGCTCCAGGCGCTCTCGGCCACGGCGGCGCCCTTCGATCCTGCTTCAGCAAACACCGATCTCATCTGGACCGAGGATGGCAAGCCCCAAGCCTTGGCTATGATCAGCGAGCTGCATTCGCGCGGAGTACCTCCGGCTCAACTGTCCGAGCACGGTGTGCCGTTGGCTTTGGTCGAGGCGGTCTGTGCTGAGCTCGGCTTGTCCTCACAGGGTGCGGGAACCTCAGAGCAGTCAGCCGAAACACCAGTGACGGCGCCAAGCGATAGCGAAAGCCAGGCAGCCAAGAAGATGGTACAGACGACCAAGGCAGAGAACGAGCTTCTTGAAAAGCAAGAACGAGGCGTGCCACTCACGCCGTTGGAAGAGCTGAGACGAAAGGCACTAGCTTCTCGACTCGCCAAGGCGGCCGCGGCGTCGAGAGCATCGGCGCAGGAATCTGCTAAGCGTGAAAGCAACGGCAGTGACGCTCCACCAGCCGAGGCATTGCCGCAGAAATCGAGTGCCTTTGATCGCATTGCCACCTCTGGGGAAGCCGATGCGCTTCTATCTCAGATCAGTGGAGTCTTGCGTAGCCTTCTGCAGCCTGCGCAGCCACCGGCAGAACCATCCAGCACATCCCGCAAGAGGTCCTACCGAGATATTGATGCTGTAGATTCGAGCGATCCAGCCTTAGCGGGTGATCTCGCAGCAGCCGATGCTGCGACATCGCCTCTGCCTACCCAAAGGCAACGCATTTCGTATGCCGACAACTTCAGCCGGGCCGCGGTGGCGCCATCGGGAGAGGTCGATCTCAGCACGCCTCTGCCCGAGCTTCCAGACACTTCGAGATCGCCTCAGCCGCGACGACAAAGGCCTGTAGCGGCTGACTTTGACACGGCCGAATTCGTCCCGACACCACGAGATCGGTTCCTCGACGTGCCCTCTGGTCTCAACACTGTTGTCGATCTGTCCGACGAGGAGCCAGACGATGACGAGCTGGCAGCATTCGATTCCGCAGACGGCTGGACAGGAGTGCGACTGGCGCTCGATCCACGCCGCGTGCTCGAGCTGCGCCACAGGACGGCGACCGAGCATTACGACACCTTTTGCTCGCTCAACGGGCTGTCGCCCTCGCGCAGGCCGGGTACGCCGCACCGAGACGACGGCAGCGCCGAGAACGACGTGATCGCAGCGCGGGACACGCTGGCTGCGCAGATCGCTGCGTCGGGAGCATCGTCGAGTGGACCCAGCACGCCGTCGCGCGAGGATCTCCTCCGCAAGGAGCTCGAGATCAAGCAGCTGATGCGCAAGATTCAGATGATGGAGGAGCGCAAGAAGCAGCAGGAAGCAGCAGCAGCAGCGTCGCCGAAGCAACCGGCACAGAGGCCGAGTGCAGCGGACGAAGCGAACGGGGCGGGATCGCGGACCATCGCTGCGAATGGCCAAGCAGCGGTACAGCCAGCGGACGAGTCGAGTTCGACTCCAGCGGTGAAGGATGCGCCACCGAGCGGCAACACGGCGAGCAGCAGCGTACGGCTCGACCCTGCGTTGCAGAAGCAACGCGAGCAGCTACTCGCGCTACTCGCGACCCGGCGAAAGAATGCCAGCGCCGCGGCACAACGCGACGCCGCCTCGACCTCAGAAACTGCCAAGGACGCCGCGCCAGTGCCAGCTGTAAGTGACGCTGGGTTGGAGCGCAAGGAGGTGAGTGCGCGGACTGTCGCAAGAGCGTTGTGTGTGTGTGTTGGATCCATTGACCATTTGAACTCTCCTTTCGCTCGGAAACGGCGGCAGGAAACGCGCCCATCGCGCTACGTCCCGCTGGTTCCGAGTCTGTTTTCGAGTGTAAGTGCTCGCTTTTGTCGCTTTGCTGCTGACGGTTATGTTGTTGCGGGGGGTCTGGGTACTGATGCTTTGGCTTTGCTGGGGGAATGGTGGTTAGGTGGCGAGTCGGGTGCGTGCGTATCTGCCAGCGCTCGCGTGGGGCGCGCCGAGCGGCGATGTGGACCGACTTGCAATCCGATGGTGTCCACGCGAAGCAGATGGCGCAGACTGCACCGACGACCGGTGCACTCAAAGGCATGCAGCAGGTACGTTTCTCCTCCAGATCTTTCCCCCTCCGCTCACGGTGATAAAACAAAGGCTGATGCCGCATGGTGCTGGTGTAGAATTCGACACAACAAGTCACGCATCGCGCGATGCACAGTAAGAGGTAGGTTGAGTCACCCACATCTGGCGGTTTGGACTGTTGCTTCTACGGTTCTCATCGCCCATACACGCAATGCAAAGCAAAGCAAAAGTTTTCGCGTCACTCGGAGCGAGGGCCTGTTCGACTGATGATGAAAATTGCAACACTCCCTCGCCCATTGTCGAAGCGTCGACCTAGGCGAGGTAGGAGTAGGTGTCCTTCTGACCGTCGGCGCGTTCGAGGTACTCCTTATCGATCAGCTGGTCGATGGCTTTCTTGATATCGGGCACGCGTGGTGTGAATCGCGAGCTGACCTGGGCGACGGTCTCCTGAATGAGCGCCTGGTGTTTGATCTGCTTCCTGCTCTTCATGATGCGCACAATGGTAGCCTGGAGCAACAACCTCCTGTCCTCGTCGACCGTCTTGAGCACATCGTTGCTCTCGATCTTTTGCTCGCTCTTGATGGGCAGGTTCAAGTTGACGCGCAGCTTCTTCGACTTGAAGTTGACGTTGAGCGAATACTCGTCCTCACCCGACGCCTGCAGCACCTTGGCCTTGGTCAGCATCGCAAGCACCGCCTTGAGCGTTGCATCGTTCAAGCCCGTGGCCTGCGCAAGCTGACTGCGCGACAGCACGTCGTTGGTGTTGAACTGCAACAGCACCGCCGTCTGGAACGTCGACGTCTGGAACTGAAGCTTCTGCTGCAAGTAGTTGGCGCGCACTTCGTTCTTGCTCAACTGCCAGAGCCACGTCAGCTTGCGACCCGAATGCTTGGCGCTGTAGTGCCGCTGGAAGCGCTCGTACGTCGGCAACAGCTCCGTCGGAATGCTAAAGTCGGTCGTGGGCGCCTGCAGCGGCCAGAAGCCGTTGGCAAGCACGAGCGCGTAAAAGTCGACATCCAACTCGGCCTTGTCATGGTTCTTGGCCATGGTCTCCTTAAAGTGGTCGTTGAGCTCCTTGGACAGACCCATGTCGGTAAACATGCGTGCGAGCTTGGCCGTATACTCGAATCCACACGCCTCCTTCAGCCGCGAGATCATGTTGGCCTCGGCATCGTCCGACGCCGAGGCAAAGTTGACGAGACGCTTGGCGAGCATCTTGGAGTAGAACTTCTGGAAGACGTCCTTGTCCTCGATGTACTTGAACACCACCATGACGTCCGACAGCGCCTCCTCGAGCGAGCTTTCGGCCGACGACTTGTTTGACTTTTTGAGCAGCGCGTCGGTATGCTTGGCGAGCAGCTCGGGCGACTTGGATGTCGACGTGCCCGTTGCCTTGTTACGGTTCACAAAGTCGCGACACGCCTTGTCGAGCGCCGCGAGGAAGCCGGCCTCGCCGCGGAAGGCGACGTTGATGGTGTTGAGGTTGGTGCGGTGCGCCTCGAGCAGCGCCGATGTGTACGCACCCGGGTCGAGCGAGTCGCTGGCAGCAGCTGCTGCTGCGGCGGCGGGCGCCGCCGATGTCGAAGCAGAAGCGCCGTTGGTCGCCGCACCCGACTCGGCTCCACCGATGACCTTTTCGACGGCGGCAAGGCCGACGCGCTTAACATGCTGCTCAAACTTGGTGCGCAGCGGCTCAAGGCCCTCGGGAATGCGCGAAAGGAGCGTGTAGATGCGCGACAGATCGTCGGCCTGGTCCCTGTCGAGCAGCTGCTGGAACTCGTCCCACAGCATGATGGAGTGGCGGCGCACGAGCACGTTGTCGCACGTCGGCACGAGCTTGGTGCGCGTCGAGGCGTGGAGGTAGAGCTCGACCCGGTCCTCCTCCTCCTTTAATCGCGTCTCTGCCTTCTTCATGTAGTCAGTGGCAGTGTTCTGCGCCACAAAGGCGTCGGATTCGGCGATATAGTACGCCTCGCTGGCCTCGAGGAAAGGCTTCTCGAACTCCTGGCGGTAGACGTCGAGGTTCTGACGGTTGGTATCGGTCTCGTCGAGGCCGAGCGAGACGAGCGAGTCGACGACCTTCTTGACGAGGGAAGCTTCGATGACCTCGCCGTTGCGCTGCTTCTCGATCTGCTTGAGCAGCGCGTGTACGAGGCGACCCTTCTGCTGGACGTAGCGGAACATGTGTTCCTTCCACTGGACGAGGGCGAGAATGTAGACGGTGTAGACGTACTTGCGGCCTTCGTCCTTTTCGCGCTTGACCCAGTGACGGTTGAGATATGCAAAGAGGCGGTGGACAAAGTTGGCGCCCGTGGTGTAGCGGTCCCACTCGGTGGCGTAGTAGCGGAGCAAGGGCTCTTCCGAGAGGCCGTCAGAGCCCTGGCGGACATGTTCGAGGTGGGTGCGGAAGTAGCCAATGAGGCAGTTGTAGAGTTCTGCGCCGACTAGGTTGGTGCCCCCCTTGGAGCCGAAGGGGCCAGAGGAGCGGCCGAGGACGGTCGAGGAGGAGGCGAGCGAGGACGAGGTGAAATGGTTGTAGGCGACGGTGTAGAGCTCCATGTAGCGCGGGTAGGTCATGCCTTCCTTGAGACGGGTCATCATGAGGTCGATGCCTGGCTCGAGGAAGCTCCAGGTTGCCTTTGCATCGTGCACGGCGGGCAGACGGCTCTGGCCGGCGGCGGACGACGAGGCAGAGGCGGCAGACATGGCGGCTCAGGGCTGAGCAGCTTGCCTTGGAGGCGTGCGGATGGCGGTTCAATTCGGTGGCAGTCGGCTGTCAGGCGGAGCGGAACGCAGAGATGCGTGAGCTGACGGACGGCGAAGAAGCGCTGCCGTCACTGCCTAGCAGTGATGTGATGATCGGCCAGGCGCAAGCACGGCTCGAGAGCGTGACGAACGGCGTGGTTGCCTAGCTGAGATTGTTGGGATCGCTGCGTTCAGATCAGCCAGAGCGGATCGCGCCAGAGATCGGATGCAGGCCGATGTGATGGTGGGGTGTATGCAGTTGGGTGGAGAGACGGAAGCGTGCCGATGAGCAGCTCGACCTGGCATGGATTGCCTGCTTGCTTGCTTGCTTGCTCGTGCATGGCCGTGGCGAGCAATGGCAGCCCAGCAATCTGACATGGGCGCTCCGAAGCCACGGCGGCGCGCAGCTGAGCCTTCCCCTTGGGCCGGCAATCATCCGCACGCGCTGACAAGGCCCACGCGACTCCAGAAGTACTTTCCGAGCCATTTTCTCCGCCCGGCCCAAGCGCAGACTCGAGTCGCTGTCTCTGCGCCACGCTGCCGCGCCGCCGTGATCGGGTCCAGTCCTCCACATTTGGCGGCTTTGGCTAATCGCTTGTATTTTTCGCTCTAACATTACTCTCTGTCGCGCCCACTTCTCTTCCTCCACCATCTCATCAACACCTTTGGAGACTTGAGCGTCCTCAATGAAGTCGTACACTCTGCGAAAAGTGAGTCACAGTGGAGAAGTGGTGTCCATATTACAAGGATCAGATCAGTCAAGGTTGCTAGAACATAGTGGATGACAATGCATGGTGGCAGGAAGAAACGCTGGCGGACGCCGAACTGTTCAAAGCTTGATGCCAGTCCAGATGGTGGCGACGCCAAACGTCAGATCCTCCCATGCACCTGCGACATCCTCGTTGCCTGGTGAGCTGCCAGACTCGGCATGGAAGCCGAGGCTCGTGGCGGTGGGCGAGCCAGGCAGGTGGAAGCCCGCATCCTTCATCATCCTCGCGAACTGCGGCTGCGTCGGGAAGCGCTCGATCGACTCGACCAGGTACTGGTACGAGGCGCGGTCGCCGGCCAGCATCTGTCCCAGCGGCGGAAGCACGTTGAAGCTGTACTGCTTGTATGCCTCGGCCAAGAACGGCACGTTGACTTTGCCGAATTCGAGGCAGCTGAACACGCCGCCCGGCTTGAGCACGCGGTACGCCTGCTTCAGCACCTCGTCGATATGCGTGCAGTTGCGGATACCAAAGGCCATCGTGAAGAGATCGATCGACTCGTCTGCGATGGGTTCGCTAATCAGCGGTGGCAGATACGGCTGCTTGCTGTTCGGCCCACGCACGGGCTCCGGCGGCACGGGCATGCTCGAGTCGAGCTGCTCCGCATTGCCCAGCTGGAACGTCACCTGCGGCCCGCCCCAGTACATGGTCTGCTTGAATCGCTTCTGGCCCTCCTTGAGCATGCTTGGGTTGATGTCGAGCACGGTGACGTGCGTCTCGCGGTCGAAATGCTTGGTGCGCGCGTGGTCGAGAATGCGCAGCGCAATGTCACCCGTGCCACCTGCCACGTCGAGCACCTTGATGCCACCGCGCGGATCGAGCTTCGACACAAAATGATCCTTCCACAGCCTGTGGATGCCCAGCGACATGGCATCGTTCATCACATCGTACTTGGACGCGACCGAGGAGAACACGGAAGCCACCATCGACTCCTTCTCCTCTTCCGCCACCGTCTTGAAGCCAAAGTGCGTCTGCTTGGGCTCGGATCCAACGCCCTCAGTGCCGAAGCTCGCAGCAGGCCTTGAAGAGTTGAACGCGCTTGATGCAGACGACGAAGCGTCATTGTGCTGCGGATGCGAAGCGGGAGGGAAAGGGCCCGTCGGTGGTCGATCCGACCGGCTGTAGGGGCTAGAGACAAAGTTGCGAGATGAAGTAGCCACCGACTGACGCGGCGCATTCGAGGCAGCCGACAGTGTCGACCGCAGTGCGGAGAGCGTGTACCTCTGTGCCACCATATTTGCGAAATGTGTGAGCCAAGATGATGACGATGATGGTGAAGGTGGCGTAAGAGAAGGGCAATCTTCCGGGAGACCCAGCGATCCTCACTTTTCCGAAAATGCGCAGCAGCAGCCCACCCAAGTCTCAGCCCGATGAACGCTGCTCTCCCGATGTGCAGTCGCCTGCGGGTGTCGGATCTTCCAAAAAGCGCAGACACAGCGTTGTTGGTTAGGACTTCACTTGTTGCTGTGTCTTCTTTCTCATCAACCAACCCACGTCTCCAACGACGTTCCGCACCTCATCACCACAATCGAGCGCCGTGCCGGGTCAGACATACACACTCCCCCTATGCCCTCATCGCGCTCGGTCGCTTGCAACGCTCTCCTCTCTCCCTAGGCAGCGGCGCAGTAAACACTGCCGTCGGTGCGCTCAGCTTCAGTGCGAACGCGTCGCACCTCGACGGGCTCAGCACCATGTCATCCTTGACCTACTCAGAGACGGACGCATCCGAGGCCGAGGCTAAGCATCTCGTGCTGCGTCAGATTGCCAAGGATGTCACCGTTCGTCTCTCCGAGCCGCTGCGCGTCGCCGAATCCAAGCAGCACACCAACCTGCTCGCGGTCTCGGACCTCAACGGCCTCGTCTTTGCTGCCACCAACACTGGCTTCTCCATCATTCGCACTTCGGATCTGAGGGCCTTCTTTGCCGCAGCTGCACGCAACACCTCGCCCACCTTCGACAAGTCGCTGCGATCGATCGACACAGTTGCTAGCGCCTCCATCGCATCGCTGCCCACCTTCATTCGCTCCGCCGACAACCACGCGACGGTCCTCGTCGGCTTCCAGAATGGCGTCATTGCAGCATGGTCAGTTTCTGATCTGGTCGAAGGCGCCAAGCTCGACCCCGTCTTTGTCCTGCAGCCTCCTTCTGCCAACCTGCCGTTGATCGACCTCGTCGCCAACCCCTCAGACCGACCCGAACTTGCCGTCGCTCTCTACCGCCAAGACGGCACGCCTGGTATCGAGTCGGGTACCCCTATCATGGTCGATGTGCGCTCGGGTTCATTTGGAGCTCAACTCAGTGCCACGAGCTCACGTGCTACGGCCGTCTGCTGGTCTGTCAAGGGAAAGCAGATTGCCGTCGGTCTCGAGTCAGGCGAGATTGTTCAAGTCACGCCAGAAGGAGAGCCCAAGGATCGCATCGCCAAGCCCGAGTCGCTCTCAGGACAGTACTTCATCTCCGATCTCCGCTGGTTGGAGAACCACGTCTTCATCGCAACCTACAACCTGCCATCCTCCGGCTCGCCCGACGACGACCCCGAGCATTCGTACGAAGTCTACACCGTTCTCCGCGATGCCAAGGCAGGCAAGATCACGTTCGCAAAGATGCCCATGGATCCTGCACCGCCATACGGCGACACTGCTCGGCCAGGCACGCGATACACCGCGTGGCTCAAAGCATGGGATCCTTCCAAGCACCTCGTCTTTGTGGCTAGCGGCCCAAGCACAGACGTCGGTCTCATCTCGTGCTCGGCGACAGAAACTGGACCCGCAGCATGGGCGACGATCGAGCTCGAGGAAACCTCCAAGCCGATCCTGCCCTTCTCCTCGGTTGATCAGTCTTCCGACACGGCACCCGTGGCAATCGAGTTTGATCTCACCTCGGCGGACGAGGTGGATGATCCCAATGCAGTCGCCCGAGGTGACGGTAACACCAAGCTGCCTGCCGTTCCCATCCTCTACGTCTATACGTCGGACGGCGTCTTGCTCGCATACAATGTCATCAACACTCAGGGGCCATTCCACGGGATGGTGACCCCCTCCGCTACCCCAGTCGCCCAGTCTTCCTCCCAGGCTCCAGAAGCAGCAGCTTCTGCCACAAATGCAGCAACGTCAGCTGCTGCTCCAGCCGCCGCGCCAGCCGCCGCGCCAGCCGCCGCGCCAGCCGCCCAGCCGAACGCAGCTGCTCCCGCCTTTGGATCGGCCTCGCCATTCGGCCAGCCATCAGCCTTTGGACAGTCCTCGGCTTTCGGTGCGAAACCAGCGTTTGGATCTACGACATCTGCATTTGGTCAGTCGTCAGCATTCGGTCAATCTTCCGGGTTTGGCTCGCCCTCTCCGGGCGCTTCGACCGGCTCGTCAGCCTTTGGCGCGCCGTCCAAGCCCTCGAGTGGTTTCGGCTTCGGTGCTTTCAGCGGAGGAGCCGGTGCAGGCAAACCGGCCTCGGCGTTTGGTTCAACGGCCTTTGGCTTCGGATCGGATCAGTCTTCAAAGAAGGATAGCCCTGCTCCTCCCACCACGACCGCTCCTCCTACCACTACAACATCGACGGCACCAGCCCCTGTCAGCGCTTTCGGTGCCAAGCCAGCATCGTCCGCGTTTGGAACCTCGTCGGCCAGTCCGGCGCAGCCTTCCACCCCGTCGACCCCTGCTTCTGCATTCGGATCGACATCTGCGTTCGGTTCAACGTCTGCGTTCGGCCAAACCACCGCCAAGCCCGCTTTCGGCCAGTCCGCCGGATTTGGTTCCACTTCGGCTTTTGGCACCGCGCCTGCATTTGGCTCGACCACGTCTCCTTTTGCGTCAGCCAAGGCCAACACCCCCTCTCAGGCCAACCCCGGCTCAGCTTTCGGCGCTTTCAGCAACACTTCTACAGCAAAGGATGCCAGCTCCTCCTCCGCCGCCTCTGGCTTCGGCGGCTTCGCTGCAAAGGCACCAAGCGCTTTCGGGTCGACTTCGAGCCCTTCTTCAGGCTCTGTGTTTGGCAGCGGTGGCAAGCTTGAGACCAAGAGCGAGAGCACATCTGGCGGTCTATTTGGCTCCTCGGCTTCGACGGCGCCCAAGCCGACTGCCGGACCACCCTCCGCTTTCGGCTCGACCACCTCAGCTTTCGGACAAGGTTCATTCTCCGCATTTGCCGCCAACAAGCAAGCAGAGGACAAGGAGGCGAAGAGCAAGCCTGCAGAGGCTTCGGAAAGCGGCAGCAAAGACTCGGGCAGCTTCTCTTTCGGCGGGATGGGTGACATGTTCGGCAGCAACGATTCGGCCCTTTCATCTACGAAGGAGCCGGTGCAGACACCCAAGAAGGACACAGGCGCTCAAACGCCAGACTCGGGCGTCAACTCGTCCGTGCAGACGCCCAAGAGCGAGACGGCAGCACAGCTGTTCTCTTTCAACCCGTCCGGCGCTTTTGGCAGTAACAGCGCGGCCGCCTCGCCAAGCAAAGATGCTCAGGCTGCCAAAGCAACTTCGCCACCTCCGCCGGCTCCAGCCTTCAGCTCGCTGCAGCCGGGCTTCAATGCCGGTGCTGCTTTCGGCAGTCAGCCCTTCTCGTTCGGCAATCACAAGCCGAATGCCGATGCGCCTGCGTCATCAACTCCGTCGGCATCCTCCGCTTCCACTACGACCAAAGCAGGCGGAGAGGCCAAGGTTCCGCAGAAGGAAGAGCAGCCAGCTCAATCTACCCCATCTGCTTCGCAAAAGCCAGCCGCAGAGGCACAGATTCCATCCAGCAAACCTGCGACGGAAGCCCCCAAGCCAACGTTCAATTTCGCGCCGGCATCAAAGGCTCCAGCAACCAGGCCCAGCAGTGAGCAAGGTGACGGTCAGACTAAGCCTGCAGCGGCAGAAACGTCGAAGCCCAGCTCGCCCTTCTCTTTCGTCAATTCGTCCGCGCCCTCCCAGTCAGCACCCGCAGCCAAGCAGACTGGCTTTGGCAGCTTCGGTACACCACCCATATCAGGTGCAGGACCGGCCAAAGAGGCTCCTGCCTTTTCCTTTGCAAATCTGGGCAAATCATCGCCTACGCTCAGCCCGGCCCCAACGACGCAGCCCGAAGCCAGCAAACCTCCGACAGCGCAGAGCCCTCTTTCCTTCAGCGGACCCGGCAGTCTGCCGGCATCGACGCCTGCAAAGTCAACGCCCGCAACTACTGGCTCTTCAGGTGGCTCGTTCCTGGGCTTTAATTCCAGCGCGCCGCGAAGCAGCTCGCCTCTGACGTCGGCGCCGCTCAACAGCTCGGACGAGACGCCCGCCGGCTCGCCCGAAAAGCCGGCCAGCAAGCCCTTCGCATTCCAGCAGGATAAGTCCAAGCCAGCTCAATCGGGCTTCGGCTTCGGATCTGGCGCAGGAGCGCCGCCCTCACCGTTCACTTCGACCCCATCGGCCTTCTCTGGATTCGGGCAGCCCAAGAGCGACAAGCCAGAAGCTGTCAAGACGCAAGCTCCATCCGAGCCGTCCGTGCCGTCCAATTCTGCCCCCGCACCTTCGTTCAGCGGCTTTGGCTCGTCGGCAAAGCCTGCAGCTTCCCCTGCCCCCACTCCTGCGCCAACACCAGCGACGAAGGCAGCACCACCCGCTCCCGCCGGCAAGGCTGCCGATGTACGCTCCGGCAGTCCCTTAGTGGCCGGACGGGCGCCGCAGCTTTCATCGTCGACCAGTACGCAGCCCGCCAAGGTCGCAGAGAGCGGTATCCAGGGCGAATTCCTCAAAGCCTACCTCGTCCTGACTCAAGAGCTCGAGGTGCTCCGCAGCAACGTCGAGCAATGCGCTTCGTTCCTGGCCGATCTACGCGAGCCGACTCCGCTGCAGCACTCCGTCGAGGACTTTGGCGACAAGACCAAGTGGTCGTTTGGCGATCTGCCCAAGATGCTCGCGCTTGCCAAGTCGATGCGTCCGCTGACGGAGCGCATCGAGAATGAGGCTGCCAGCCACAAGCGCGCAGTCGCCGAGCTCCAGAGCATGCAACTCAAGGCAGAGGCGAAGCGCGAAGAGGTCTCACGCTTCGTTCGCGCGCGCAGCGACCCCGAGTTCGCCAAGATGATCCGCATCAGGCAGCTCGGGCCCGAGCACGTCGAGAATCAGACCAAGCTGCGCAAAGCCAGTCAGGTCGTTCAGTCGCGTATCGCCGAGCTCGAGGAATACCTAGCCGCACTCAAGGACAGGATCCAGGCGGCAAAGGCCGGCAGGGCGACGCTTAAAGCCCCGAGCTTGGACTCGATCGCGCGAGCCTGCAGGAACATCACAGCTCGTACGACGGCGGTCACGCTCGAACTCGACAATCTCGCGCTGGAGATGGACCTCATGCGGCCAGTTGAGCGTGATTCGGAGCGCGATGTGCGTCGTTCGGAATCGCGTGCAGTGTCGGTGCTGAGCGAAATCGAGGACGGCGCAGCGCTCGGCGATGTAAGCAGCTTGGCGAGGACGCTGCCCGCTGCAACGGCGGTACGATCGGTGACCCAGATTGCGCGCGCCGAGAAGGTCAAGAGCGAGAGCGTCGACATCTTTGTCAATGCTCGCAAGACTCCCGTTCTCAACAAGCGGGCGGTGCCGACGACGCAGCAGGCCGGACGTAAGACAACAACGCCGATGCAGGGTTCCGACCTCCAGATCGCCTTCGCCAAGGGCCCGGTGCATCTGGGTAAGCGCCCGCCTGTCCCAGCTTCAACAGCAGTGCCGGCTCAAATCGAGGCGACGGCAAGCACGCCACGTGCTGATCAGTACGTACCAACTGGGAAGAGCGTGCCTGTGCCTGTGCTGTCGAAGCCGCCTGCGCCTACCACCTCAACGCTGCCAGCTCGTCCTGCCGAGTCTCCTGCTCCACTTGCGACGGGCTCGGCCGCGGCTCCGGCCGTCATATCTGCGCCAGCCGCCAAGACGGAGGGAACACCCACACCCTTCACTCTGGCCGGATTTGGGACGCCTCCGACTGCTGCCGCCAAGCCCGCTTCTACTCCTTTCGCCGGCTTTGGCACGCCGTCCTCTTCTGCTGCGCCAGTAGCCCCGCAACCTTCAGCTCCGAAGCAGCCCTCGACTCCTCTGAGCTTTGGCGGCTTCAGCACGACCGCCTCGTCATCTGCGACAGCAGCCCCTCAGCCTACAGAGCAAAAGCAGTCCTCCGCTCCACTGAAGTTTAGCGGCTTCGGAACGCCGCCTGCCACCCAGGGCGCGGCTCAGAAACCACCTGCTGCGTCTGCTCCGCTGAGCTTCGGCGGTTTCGCAGCACCGCCGATCTCCCAGGGTGCGAGTCAAAAGGCGCGTGCTGCAGCCGCTCCTCTGAGCTTTGGTGGCTTCGGCACGCCGTCCGCGCCTGCTGCAAAGTCGACTCCACCACCTTTCGCTGGATTCGGTACGCCTCCCGCGTCGGAGACAAAGGACAAGCCGGCGTTCGGCAGTGGTGCGCCGCTCAACTTTGGTAAGCTGAGCTCGGTGCCTGCGGGCATGTTTGATCTGCCTGCGCAGGAAGCTACTCCGTTCCAGCCCGGTGCGCGCGCGGCGAGCTCGAGCCCGAGCAGCATCCGTGCCTCGCACTCGAGCAAGACCAAATCGCGCGGCACTGCTGTCCAGCTTCCGCCTTCAGAGGGCGCACAGGCATCGAAGGAAGCTGGCGGCGTGGCCAAGGCGGCCTCGGATTTCTTTGCCCAGCCTCTCCAGGCGAAGACGGAGGAAAAGAGCGCAGAGAAGCCGGCGTTCAAGGGTTTCGGGTCGTTCGGCAGCACGCCCGGCGACGGCAAGCAGGCTACCAGTGCAAAGCCCAGCTTCAGCTTCGGCGATCTGGGCAAGAAGACCGAGAGCGCCCAGCCTGCGCCGTCTTCCTCGGACGCGCCAAAGCCTGCTGCTGCCAGCTTCAGCTTCGGCGACCTCGGCAAGAAGACCCAGAGTGCTCAAAATGCCGCACCTTCCTCTGATGCACCGAAGCCTGCAGCTACCGGCTTCAGCTTTGGTGACCTAGGCAAGAAGACCGACAAGACTGAGGCTGCAAATCCGGATGCTGCGCCAGCCAAAACTGCCGCCGGCGGCTTCAGCTTCGGTGATATTGGCAAGAAGGTCGAGAGCACTCCGCCCGCGCCTTCAGCATCCGGGCCGGAAAAACCTGCCACGACCGGGCCCAGTATCGGTGACTCCGAAAAGAAGACAGACGACAAGAAGGACACTAAGCCCGATGCTGCACCCGCTAAGCCTGCTGCCAACAACTTCAGCTTCGACCTCGGCAAGAAGGCAGACGATGGGGGCGAAGCCAAGAAGGATGTTGCCTCGCCTAAGCCAGCCACAACTGGATTCAGCTTTGGAGGTGCCGGCAAGACGACGAAGAGCACGCAGGATGCCAAGCCAGATGCTGCGCCCGCCAAGCCAGCGGCTGAATTTGGCTTCGGTGGCGCCGGCCAGAAGGGCGATGCTGATGCCGCGGCCAAGCCGGATGCAGAGGCAGCAAAGCCCGTGACCACCGGCTTCAGCTTCGGCGATTTTGGCAAGAAGGCCGACGACACAACATCTGAAGCGAAGAAGCCTGCGACGGGCGGCTTCAGCTTTGAGAATGCTAGTAAAGCGGCCGAAAAGGAGTCGTCAGCCTCCGCGACGCCAAGCAAGCCAGCCAGCACAGGCTTCAGCTTTGCCGCCGCTGCTGTGAAGACGGCTGCAAAGGAGGAGGCAAAGCCTGCAGCGGATGCCAAGGATGCCGAAAGCAAGGACAAGGCGGGGTCGGATCCGTCCAACTTCTCGTTCTGCAAGCCGACCGAACCGAGGAACACGCAGCCTCTCACGGCTCCGAAAGATGCGGAGCCCGCCAAGACGCCTACCGACAAAGGCGATGCGAGCAAAGACGCGGAAAAGGCGGCAACAAGCGAGGCTGGGCCGACGTCGTCGAAGGAAGCGGAGCCTGCCAAGTCGGACTCTGCGACGTCCAGCGCTCCGGCGTTTAGCTTTGCGCCGAGCAAGCTGAACCCGTCGGCATCGCCCGTGTCGGCGTTTGCTTTCAAGCCTTCTGGGTCGTCGTTTGGATCGGGAGCGTTTTCAAAGCCTGCTGAAGCTGGAGGCAAGGTGGCGGCCGCATTCAGCTTTGTGCCGCAGCCCACCGCGAGTCCAGGCTCGGCGTTCGGGAGCGTATCGAGCTTTGGTGCGGCGTCGTCTTTGTCGTCGCCCTCGACGCCCACGGCTAAGGACGAGGGTACGCCCAAGTCGGCGTTCAGCATGAGCGGTGCGGGGTTCGGCGCATTCGCGACGGGAAACAAGACGTCGCCGTTTGCGGCGGCTACTCCGACCAAGTCCAAGCAGGAGGAGAAGGAGAAGGAGGACAAGGCAACGCCAAGTGGTGCAGGTAACTCGCTACTAGCGCGTATGAGTGCGGCTGCTCCAGCCCGAGCGTCCGACGATGAGGACGAGGAGGACGAAGCGGATGAAGAAGAGGAGGATGAAGATGACTACGAGGACGAAGACGACTACGAAGATGACGGGGACGAGGAGGACTACGAGGACGAAAATGAAGACGAGGACGACTACGATGATGACGAGGATGAGGAAGAGGAAGAGGAGGGCGACGAGACGGGTTCGCTGGAGGAAAGTGGCGTGCGAGTCGAAAAGCCGGACGAGTCGCAGCGCAGCGAAGACGATGATGAAGAAGGCAGCGAAGACGAAGAGGAAGATGAGGAGGAGGGGCTTTCGGCTGTGGAAGAAGAGCCCGAAGAAGAGGAGCAAGCTGCAGCTCAAGATGCCACCAAGTAGAACCTCGCCATCGCAATTGCCAGTTTTTCTCAATCACAGACCAGACACATGCCAAGTTGATACAGACGCGAAACCATTGCAATTGAGTGGTGAAGTCTAATCCTCGCGGAGGATGAGGCCTGCAGCGCCCATGCCGAGGCCGATGCACATGGAGACGACGGCGACCTTTTGGTTTCTCCTCTTGAGCTCGTTGAGCGCAGTGACGACGAGTCTTGCACCCGTGGCGCCGAGCGGGTGGCCTAGGGCGCACGCGCCGCCGTTGACATTGACCTTTTCCGGGTCCAGACCGAGCTTTTCGACGCAGTAGACGTACATGCTGGCGAAAGCCTCGTTGATCTCGAACAAATCCACCTGGTCCTGACTCACACCCGTCTGCTCGAGCAGAGCCGGGATGGCACTGCTGGGACCAATGCCCATGATCCTAGGCTCCAGACCGGTGACCGCGCACGAGACGTACTTGCCAAGAATCTGCAGACCGAGCTTGTTGGCGAGCGATCGACGCATGAGGATAACACCTGCGGCACCGTCGGTGATCTGCGATGCGTTGCCGCCCGTGGTGTTGGAGGGCGCCCACTGTGGGAAAGCGGGGCGAATCTTTCCAAGCGATTCGGCGGTGGTGCCTGCGCGCGGACCTTCGTCGGCCGAAATGACCGAGGTCTGTCGACTGCCGTCCTTGCCAACGGTGGGGAGCGAGATGGGGAAGATCTCGGCGTCGAACTTGCCCTGCGCCTGAGCCTGCACGGCGCGCTGGTGCGATCGTGCGGCATACTCGTCCATCTTTTGCCTCGAGATGCCAAAGTCGTTGGCAACATTCTCCGAGGTCCAGCCCATGGGCATCTTGCAGTCATCCGCCTCCTGGCTGATCTTGCTGAGCTCCTCCGAGATGACGGCGGGACGCTTGGGCTGAGTGGACATGTGCTCGATACCGCACGCCAGACCGCACTCGATCTCGCCCGCCTGAATGCCGTTAGCGATGGCACGGATCGCCATGAGACCCGAGGAGCAGAACCTGTTGACGACGATAGCAGGCGTGGTGTTGGGGATTCCCGCAGCGAGGGCGGCGGCGCGGACGTAGTAGGGCGCCTCGTCGTTGTGCACGTTGCCAACGACAATGTCCTGGATGAGCTTGGGGTCGACGCCCGAGGTCGCGACGATGGACTTGAAGAACTCGTAGCACAGCAGGTCGAACTTGGCGTCCTTCATGGAGCCCTTGTACGCCTTGGTGAACGGCGTGCGGCCTGCAGCGACGATGACGACGTCCGAGTCGTTCTTGGCCTGGTGCGCGTGCAGGCCCTTGCCCGACCACGAGCGCGGGTCGAGGTGCGACGCAAGCTGGGTGATTCGCTGAGCCATGGTGTTTGTGTGCGAAGGATCGAAGAGGGGGTGACCGTGGAAGGAAAGCTTGGGGAAGTCGGGGAAGAAGGTGGTTGCGGGGTTGCCCGAAGGTATTTGTAGGGGGCTGCGCCGGAGCTTTGCCTCCAGAGGCTGCAGTGTGGGGAAGCTGAGCCGGCAAGTCGAATTTCGCCGCCGAGGCTGAACCGCTCCGGGCGCGTGCGAAGCCGGTCCAAAGCTGCTCAGTTGCCGCTCCACCGGGCCCTCGACCCTGGCCCCAGCCGTTGCTCATTCAACCCTTCTCTCCTCGCAGGCCATTCAAATCTCCCAATGCATGCCGACAATCTGATCCCGGCCGTATCGCTCTCGACTCACTGCAGTACGAAGCGGTTGTGAACCCGAACGACGGAGGGAAAAGGCCGAGTGGAAATAACTCGGCCCAGCGCGCAGTGAAAACCGGCGGCCGTCAATTCCGAGTGGCAGATTGTCGCGCGGGTCGCCATGCGCGATGCTCACCCTTTCGCCCGAAAATGCACACTTCGCAGCCTCGCTTTCGTGCGAGTCAAGCAGTGACCCTTTCCCCATTCACACTCGCTTCATCCCTCAACTCGGCGCCCTCTCCAGTCCCGTACTATGCTGACATGGTCATCCAGCGCCACTCAACAAGTCGGATGTAAGCGCTGTAGGACACCTTTCGTTTAGTGCAGTCTCTAACCTCCACGTGGGGAACATGAGTCGACGGCAGGGATGCAAGTGCAATTGATGTGCAGATAAAAAATTTCCCTGCTTCCAAAAAAGATGGCATGAAAAGATGGTGCTGAAAATACAAGAGATGCTGAAAGACGGGAGGACGAAGCCACTAGCCAAGCTTGCGCGACTTGACGAGGTGCGTCGAGATACCTGAAGCCTCTCCTCCGTATCCACCCTGGAGGCTCGACTGGCCGCCCTTGAACACGGCCTGGCGCGAACCGAGCTTCTTCTTGGCCTGCTCGTACTTGAGGCGCTTCTTGACACGCGGGTTGCGCGATGTCTTGGGGCGATGCGGCATCAGACCCTTGTTCTTCTCGATCTGGCGCGTGATGGCACGGTGCTGGCCGTCTTCCACCTCCTCGTCCTCCATCAGTGCGAAGCGCTCCGCATTGCGTGCCTCGTCGTACTCGGCCTTCTTTTCGGCACGCGCGCGCTTGCGCGACGAGGCCACCAAGTCGTAGTAGCCAGCTGCATCGTCATCGTCATCGCTAGCATCGTCGCCACCGCGTGAAGCGCCGTTTGAGGACATGGGCTGGTCCATAACGTCGCGCCAGTCCTTCTCATCCGCCTCGCCCCAGCCGTCGTCGCCATCGAGCGACACGTCCTTGCCGCGCCCACCGTTGAGCTCCTGCTGCAACTTGGCTTCGCGCGCTGCCTTGGTCGCCTCGACTCCCGCGCGGCTGCGCTCGCGGTCGCGATACGGAATGTCGGCATCGCCCGATTGTCGTTCTTTGGCAGCCTTGCTCCGCTGCAGAGCTTTGCTCTCGATCGCCGACGCGTGGAACTGCAGCGACCGCTTTCGTGCCGCTCGCTCGGCAGACTCGATCGACGACAGCTCCGACAGCTCGCCAAACGTCGCATCCTCGAACTGGCGCTCGTCGCCAGATACGGCGAATGGATTGCTGGCCGCCGAGCTCGCCTTGCCACCCTTCTTCTTGAGCTTCACCTGCAGCTCCGGCTCGTCGTCCAGATCTGCCAGGCCAGCAGCCAAAGGCGCTACGGGCTCGGCTTTCTTGGTCTTCTTAGCCTTCTTCTCGCCCTTGTCCGCCTTCTTGGTCTTCTTCTTGCCCGCGGCCTCGGCGCCGGCCTCGGCTTCGCCAGCAGCCTGCTTCTTGGTCTTGTTCGCAGACTTGCTCGCCTTGCGGGGGGCAGCGTTCTCCTTGCCGCTGGCTTCGACGTCGGCCATGAGATCGAGCAGCTCGTCGTCATCAAGCTCGCCCAAATCACCGTCTTCGCTGCCCTGGCTGAGCATGTGCATCTCGTCCGCCTCGTCAGACGTGAGGCCGCCGGTGCTCGGCATACGGTGCGGGTCAAACGTGAGTCCGAGGTCCTCCATCACGCTGAGGCCCTGCTTGAGTCGCATCATGCGCTGCATCACCGGGTGCGCGCGCAGCTTGGCCGGCTCGCTGGCGAACTCGGGCGAGGCGCGCAGGTGAAAGTAGAACGTCATCGTCGTGATGTAGGTCGCCAGCGTCTGGTAGTGCACGTGCATAATCTCCAGGCTGGCGTGCTTCGGATGCTCGGAGGTGAGCTTGTTGATCAGCGTGTCGACACGTCCAAACTCCTCGAGCATGTCGGCATACTCGCCCGCCAGCGCAACCGCCTCGGGGCTCGTCTGCTGCAGCTTGGCCAGGAGGGCTCGGCGCGTGCTCTCGTCGTTCGTATCGCCCGAAAGAGGAGCAGCGGGCTGCTGCTCCTGCTGAGTTGGAGATGGCTTGGGCTCTTCATCCATGCCGTCAAGCTCGCGTCTCCTCTGCTCCCTGCCGGCGTCCTTGGCCGACTTGACGAGTTCGACATCGGCGTCGCCGCCGAGGCCAAAGTCGGAGTCGTCCATCGCACTGCGACTCTTCTTCTGCAGACGCTTGACTTCCTTGAGCTCGAGCTCGCGTGCCTGCTGCTCATCGATCTCCGAGTCCGAGTCCATGGCGTCGAGGTCGTTGGTGTTGTAGTAGGCACGCTTGTTGGTGCCCCAGCCGCGGTCGTTTTCGTGCATCTGCGGGCCGTCATCCTCCTCTTCCTCGTCGTCGTCCATGTCGAGATCATCATCGTCGTCCGAAGACACCTCGATGTCACGCTTCTTGATGCCGCGGCTCTGTCGTGCCGAGTAGCCCTCGTCGTACTCTTCGGCATCATCTTCGGCATCCTCGTCGTCCTCTGCGTCGGAATCTTCGTCTTCGTCCGAGGGTGCTTCGTCGACGCCCAGGACTTCTCGATTGCTGAGACCTACGTCCATGTCATTGTCCGAGTCGTAGCTACCGTTCTGGCCGTCTAGCAGGATCTGATCGCGGCTGGCCTCGAAGAGATCCTCGTCATCTTTGGGAATGTCGTCAAAGGTCGCCGATCGGCTGAGCGAGCTCGTGGCGTTGCCGCCTCGTCTTCGGCTCGGGCCACGTCCAGGCATGCTTGCGATGTGTGTAGAGTTGTTGAGACGCAGCCTGTGATGGATGGCGAGCAAGACTGTGTCCGCACAGTCGGCCTGGACAAAGACCCTGTTACTCGTAGCCGCTGCTGCTGCGCCTTCAAATTTTGGAAGGTCGAACCTCTGCAGACCGCCTCTCCTGTTGAGATTTTTTCAGCCTCGAGCTGCAGCATGTAAGCATCTGTCATCCAAAAAGCGCGAAGAAAGTGGAGTTGCTCGTCCAAAAAAGTCCAAAATTTCGGGCCAGCAACACCCCAACAGCCAGGCCCAGCCAAAGTGGCGGCAGACCGAGCTCTGTGCCTTGTCGAGCGGCCGCGTTGCAAAATGTTGGAGGGGCCGCTCGAGGGTCCAGCTGGAAGGGGAAATTTTCTTGAGTGGGAGCCCTTGAATCGAGGCAGCCTGCACGGTCAGTACTCGCCTCCTCCTTTGTCTCTCCAACCCTCCCCTCATTGTGTCGTTCTCCATCTCAGCGATCCACCATGCCCGCCACAAGAACAGGTCGGCAGAGCTCGCCGAGCAAGGACGCTGAGAGTCCCTCCAAGGCTCGCGTGCAGCCTATGCGCGGCGCTCGTCTTCGCAGCGCCTCGCCCTTCTTCGACTCTTCCAGCGCTTCGACCAGCGCGTCGGCATCTCAAGCCTCGCAAGCCGCCCAGGCCGCTTCTCCGTCCAAGTCATCGCGCACTTCGCCGCGCAAGAAAGCGGCAGCTACCGCTTCCCTCCAGGCTCCCACAAGAAGATCCACCCGCTCGCGCTCGCGCTCCGTGGATCCCGAGAGCTTGTCTGCCATCGATGAGGACACCTCGTCTGCACAGACGCCAGACATGGCCGAGGCACTCGACTCGGAGATCGACGTCTCGCAACCCCAGGCCAGCCAACTAGACTCCGAAGAACACGACGAAGAGAGCAGCAGCCCCGAGTCTCGCCTGCCTGCCATCACCGAGGAGGCCGACGTGCCTGCGTCGAACGCCATCAACGCAGACACGAACGATGCATCGTCAAAAGACAGCTCCGATAGCGAGGATGAATCTGCCAGCGACTCGGACTCTGACTCTGGTTCGGATTCCGATCCCGATTCGAGCTCGGATTCTTCATCTGACGAAGACGAGGAGGACGCACCCGCAGTCACAGATCTGTCTGCACTACTCAAGGCGTCGCAGCAAGCATACAAAGAGCGAAAACCCACAGCGCCTACCAAGAATCGATTCGAAGACAACCAGGACGTGATCTCGTTCGATGCCGATCCCAGCGAGGCGCGCGACTCGAAGCGTGCCACCAAGAACGTGCCTCTGGTTGTCCGAGCCAAGCAGCAGGTCTCCAAGTCCCAACCCGGTCCCTCAAAGAAGAAGGAGGACAAGCTGGACAAGCAGATTGAAGCACTCGAACAAGGCGCCATTCCGGCCGAAGTCAAGAAGTCGAAGCACGCTCGCACCGTCCAGACCACCGCCGGCTCCAACTGGTTCGACATGCCCGAGTTTGGCGCCTCTTCTTCCCGTCTTGCTGCTCTCAAGAAGCAGTCGGCCGCCGACAGTGGCCATGCCAAGGTCACTGGCGGCGATGCCCGTCTCGCCTCGGCCGAACAGCTGCGCCGCGAGGTCCAGGCACTGCGTTTGCGCAACGCCCTCGATCCCAAGCGCTTCTACCGTGCTTCGGCCAAGAATCAAGCCATGCCCAAGTTTGCACAGCTTGGCAAGATCATTGCCTCGCCGCTCGAGCCCAAGGCGGTGCTATCGCGCAAGGAGCGCGGCCGCACCGTCGTCGAAGAGCTCATCCGCGACGCCGAGGCTGCCTCGTATGCCAAGCGCAAGTTCTCCGAATCCCAAGCAAGTCATCGCTCCAACTACAATGGCAGACGCAAGCCTCCGTCCAAGAAGAAGCGCACCTGAGCGCCGCATCAGCCGTCACAACCCAAGATACCCGCAGAGCAGGACACCACCGCCAGACAGCTTCGAATCTCATCGGCGCGAAACGTGGCCCCGATCTGCCAATTCGCCGATCGCGCCAACCTCTCCAATTTTCGATCCAAACCCGCCCAAACGCGCTTTGACTGGCCAAGAGCCTGGCGTATCGTCTCTCAGGACCGAGAGCCATCCTCCGCCTGGCCGCCTCGGCGAAAATTTTTTCCTCGCCGAAAGGAGACTCGATTCCGGCAGCGTGCCAGTGACTCGGATCACCGCTCGGTGTGTCGACGAGCACCTTCGCTTTGTTTGCGCATGGCAACATTGCGTTTTCGAATGGTCATGGCAGCGGTCGCAGTCCTGTTCACATCCGACGAAGAGGAACGTGCAGAGACTTGCATACTGTCGTCCCCGAGTGGAAAGACGGTTGCGGTGCGTCGACCGATGTGCCGCGAAATCGGGCTTGGCTCAGCAGCTGCTGCTTCCGGGTGTGCGGCCAGGTCGCTAGGTGCAGCACGCCCGCATCCACCAGTGCCTCACGCAAGCCAAGAAGGCCCTCTCGCCTGAGGCGCGACGTGGAGAGCAAGTCGCAAGCAGTCTGCAGCTGGCTGGCTGGGACGGCCGTCTCACACGCTGGATCTGGGCGAAAATCGCAGGAAATTCCAACTTTCGCCTCGGCTGCTGCTGAGCCTGCTCCTCACGTCGCGACGCTGCTGCCTCAGCTCAGCTGTGGCATTCCGCCATCCAGCGTCCCTCGTCAACTGCGCTCACTCGGAGGTCCACTGAAAAGCACTTTCCGATCCTGCCGTGCTTTTTTTTCGACTTTGCACGCCGCGCTGCGATTTTCCTCGTCGTGGCTTTTTCGCGCAGCCAATTTTCTCGCCCTTCGCCCCTCGTCCCTCTGCACGCGAGCCCAGGTCGCAGTCGAATCGCCCGCACGCGCGCGCTCGCCATGGCCGTCCTCTGTTGATTCGCACCTTTTCCCCCTGCCCCCCAATTCGAAATCTCCTGCCAAAACGCGTCGCCCCCCTACCATCAGCTCAGCCAGGTGTGCAGTCGTATCAGCTCGACCTCCTCTTACCATCGACTCGGCATCCGCGACGCCTGCCTTGCGCGCGTCTTTTTCGTTCTCGCTCGACCATTTCCATCCGTTTCTCGAGCTTTTTGAGTCGATCCCTCCCCCCATATCCGACATCCCCTTTTTCGCCCTACACCACCGCCTCCCGCACCTCCTGCCCTCCTTTTTTCTCACCCTCCCTCCGTCTCCCTCTTGGTCTGTACGGACTCGCTCGCGGCGCTGCACACTCCTCCCTCTGAGCCTGCTTGCGTCTCGCCATCAAACCCCCTCCTCCTCCTCCTCACCCTCGTCGACCTTTTCGCCCCACCCTCTCTCTCCTTCCCCCTCGACCATCCCTTTCGGACGTCGCCGCTTTCCTTTCGACGCGACGACCTTCTCGTTCCGTTAATTTTGTGTCGACCCCGGCCGTCATCGTCGCATCGGTCGCCTTGCGAGCTACTTAGTTGAAGCTCGTCCCTTTGATTTTCTTCTCGTTGCTTGCCATCGACTCGTGGTCGCCTTTAGTGCAACGTTTTTGGTTCCTTGTACACTAGCTGGCTCCGTAGTGGCCTACATACCCCACCAAAATCATCGTTGCGCCTGCTGGCACCCTCGCGTCACGCCCTTTCGTCGTCGTCGTCGTCGCCATCAGCATCAACAACAGCGACCGATCCGCTTTCACCATTCGCCGTCGTCGTCACCACCCTCCCTCGGCTTCGACATCGCCTTCGCCATCGGCCATCTGAGCTTCGCCCACCTTCGCCTGGCTCACATCACTTGGAGCGGACATCCTCCTTCCTCCTCGGCCCCGTCCGTCGCAGGCTCACACAGCTCGGCGCCGACACTCATCGTCACCGCATTTCATTGCTCGCTTCCGTCGTCGTCGTCGTCGCCACCGGTGCCCTTCACTTAACTTGGATGGGCTCGACGGCAACGATCTAACTCGTCACCATCCGGCATGGCGAGAGGCGTGGCTCCCGTCCCCGCTGCGACGTCGTCCAGCAGAGTCAGGAACAAGAAGCTCTCCTATAGGCAGAAGCGTAAGTACCATCACTCGCCGACCTAGCCAAGCCTGGCCTTCTACAGGCAGCAGGCCGCTCTTCTGTCCTGTCCTGCATCGATCCATGCTGACCATCTCCCCCAATTTCTGCCTTTTTCGAAAATCCCCTTTTTTCGCTGGTGTCTGCCGCTCTCTTGGCGCGTTACTGAAATTCTGCCTCGATTTCTACGCGTCCATCCACCCAATTCTTGCTCGTCGCCATCCAATTTCTCGCTCGACGCCATCATCCTACTTCTCATATTATCTTTTTCTGGTGTCACCATTTCAAAATTTCGACTTCACGACCCATCACCAACCGCACCTTCGACAAAACCATCCGAACACACTCACCATCATTCTCACCACCACGAACGCCATCGCATCCATCCTCGACATCACTCTTCCTCTCCACCACCACGTTTCTTGACCATCCACAACCACTCCGACATGTCTTTGGTCGGCCCCGCCACCCAACAGTATGCGTTCAACGTGGTTCGCATCTGCTCAACGCCGCCACTTCGGTGGTGTCCGGGCCCGAGCCCGAGTTTGAAGGCCAGGAACATGCCCAGGACTCCAATCTCGGTGTAGACGCCAGCGAAATCTCGGAGCACCATCTCCAGGCCGCGCTATCGTCTAACCAGCTCGCTACGTCCGAGGCCAATGCTGAGGCGGCCAAGGCTGCCTACAGCATTCCGGTGCCTGATGCGCATGGCACGCTATCCAACGCGGAATTCTCGCAACTCTATCCCTCCGGCGTCTACTCGGATCCAGTCACCTACATCCGCTTTTCCGAAACGGTCGAGGACTGCATCAAGGGACCCAGCTATGATATGGATGAAGATGACCAGGATTGGCTCGAGACGCGCAACGCCAAGGCGCAGGAGGCCCTGACGGCAGCCATCCGCAGCGCCAAGACGGGTCCTCTGGCAGGCAGTGGCGCCAAGGGCAAGGGCAAGGAGAAGCTGCGCGAAGAGGCCATCGAGAAGCTCGTTGCGGAGAACCAGGCCAGCTACCGCTTGCTTTCCGAGGATCAGTTCGAGATGATCATGACCGTTTTCGAACAGGTCACCAACGAGCAGGTTCCCTTCCTCCACCTGGATGTCACCAAGATTCCAACGTGCGAAGAGCTGGTCGCCTACTTTGATCCGACGTCCTCGATCTCTGCCCAGGCTCAGCCGGATCTGCCGGAGCTCAGCTGGGAGAAGACGGTCTCCAGTTCGAGTCCAGGCTCGAGCTCGAGTTCGTCTTCAGCACGTCGACCTTCCGTCGCTGGGTCCCGCCCTGGTGCCTCTCCGTCCTCGCCAACCGAATGGTCACCCTCGAATCCCTACAAGAATCTTGCCGATCTCAAGAATCTCGCCACGGTCGTGTATCCTCACTGGAAGAGCCGTCGCGAGGACCGCGAAGGGCGTTCGGTCGCTCCTCTCCTCAACTTCGACGAGACCAACGACAACGATCCCTACGTCTGTTTCCGCCGACGTGAGGTCAAGCAGATCCGCAAGACGCGAAAGACGGATGCGCTTCACATCGAGAAGATGATTCGTCTCCGCGCCGAGCTGGAACATGCCGTGGCATTGACGGAGCTGGTCGCCCAACGAGAGAAGACCAAGCGCGCCTCGTTGCGGCAAAGTCGAGAATGCTGGGAGAACGTCAAGGACCTCATGGATATCAAGCGACAATGGGGCATCGTCGGTCCGCAGCAGGGTTTGGAAGACGAAGAGCTCATTTCTGGCGAGCGCAGAGATCCGACGCAGGCTGCTTCAGGGCCGGCAAAGAAGAAGCGCAAGGCCGACGAAGCTGCCGCGACGATCAAGCTTGCTGGCCGCAAGTCGCGGACAGGCGAAGGCGATGGTGCCTCCGCCACCGCCTCGGCTGCAGGCGTGTCCGGCATGGGATCTGCCATTCTCGAGCGCGTGCATGCAGTGCAAGCGTACATCGAGCGCGAGTGCCTGCGCAAGGCCGACTCCGACCTTGGTTGGGAAGAAGGCAGCGATGCTGCCTTCCAACCCATCCCGGCGCCAGCACCCCTGCGCGCATTCCGACCCATCCACACCGAGTCTTCCGACGACCCGCTGCCCTTCTCGCCCCTCTCGACCCGCGCTGGTCGTCCGCCCTCGTTCCGCAGACGTCTCGGTCGTGGCGGACGCGTCTTCCTCGATCGACGCCTTCCCGTCCCCAGCCCTGTCCCGACAAATCTTGCCGACTGGCCGCGCTACGGCCGCACCAGATCCGAATTGCCGGGCACCGAGTCACGGTCTTCGGCCGCGACCCGGTCTGCTGACGCGCAGCCGACCTCATCTTCGCTGGCGCTACCAGAGGCATCCTCTGCTCAATCACCTTCGTCCAGCAAGACGCTGAAGGGCCCCTTTGCATTCTCGCCGGACGTCCATCCTCAATTGCTCGCGTCCACGTCCCACCCTTCCGTTCAGTCGGTGCTCACCTCAAGCACAGACGCCTTTGGTGGTCCCTTCGCTCGCAGCGGTCCATTCGCCGGTCCCTCGAGCACCTCGGATTCGCACGACGAGACGCCGGGCTCGCAACATTCGGATGCGTCCAGCACGTCTTCCGATTCGAGCGACCGATCGCGCCTTAGTGGCACCTCTTTGGGTGTTGTCAGCACCCAGGCCACCGAGGTCGGCGACATCGACATGCTCGGCCTCGACGAGGAGCACGAGAAGGAAGAGCGCGCTGGTGCTTCCGGCGACAGCTCGGAAGACGAACTTCTGGATCCTGAAAGGGAGCTGCAACGCTGGGTCAGGATGGAGGAGCGGTGGAGGTACGACGACGAGGCCGGCCGTTTCGCCGGACTTGGTCTCACTGCGCTGGGAGGCATGGAGGACGACGATGAAGCCGTGCTCGACGACTTTGACCAGAAGTTCATGCGGTACAGGATGACGCTCCTGGAGGAAGCCGATCTGCTCAAGCTGTCGACGGACCTCACCAACCTGCAGCAGGCGCAAGCTGCTGCCGAAGCTCCGGCCCCGAAGCCCGCAGGCTATGTGGAGCAACCAGCGTCCTCAACCTCATCCGCTGCTGTGGCGAAAGCGGTCGCCACACCGAAGACGAACGGCGCGCCGGCTGCAGCCCCGACCGCCACTTTGCCTTGCCTGCCGACCGCTGCGACTCTGCCCATGCCCTCGGCGGCGCGTACTGCGGCGGCAACCGGTGGAGGTGGATCGCAGAGCGCACTGCAAGCACAGCAGCTGCAGGCACAACAGGCGCAGCTGCAGATGGCCATCCTACAGCAACAACAACAGCAGCAACAACAGGCGGCCGCAGCCGCGGCACAGGCACAGGCACAGGCGCAGGCGCAGGCGCAAGCGGCAGCAGCGGCCGCGCAGGCGCAGGCTCAGCAAGCGGCATTGCTGCAACAGCAACAAAAGCAGCAGCAGCAAATGCAGCAGCAACAGCAAATGCAGCAGCAAGCCCAGGCTCAGCCTCAGGCTCAACAGCAACAGGCGCAGACCTTGGGAACTCAGCAAGGTGTTGCGCAGCAGCAGACACTGCCCCAACCGTTTGGCAGCCAGATCATGTCGCTGTCGCACAACAACTCGCAGCAGGCCCAGCTGGCTGCGTTCGCCGCAGCACAGCAGCAGTTGCAAGCAGCTCAACAGGCCGCACAGCAGCAGCAGCAACAGCAGCAGCAACGCCGCCTCAGCGGTGTGACGGCTCAGCAGCAGCAACCGCAACAGCAGCAGATCGGGCTGCCGGTGCAGATGCAGATGCAGATGCCGATCCAGCTGCAGATGCAGTTGCAGATGCAAATGGCTGCTGCTGCGGCGCAGGGTCAAACGCACTTGCTCGGCCAGTCGATGCCGTTCGACGCCACGTCCATCCAAGCTCAGATGCAGCAGGCGCAACAGCAGCTGGCAAGGTCCATGCCAGCCCAGAGCATGGCTCACTCCTCGCCGATGCAGTCGAACGCCTTTACGGTGCCCAACCCGCAGCCGTTCGGGATGAACATGCTCAACATGAATGGCAACGCTGGCAGTCCGCCGATGCAACACGCAAGGGTAAGCTCACAACCACAGCAACACGTCGGCCGCACCTCGGCATCTCCTGTCTCGTCAGCGGCTAACGGACAAAACACTGGTCGGACCAACCCTTCGCCGGTCATGCAAGCAGGGATAGTCATGCCGCAGCAAGCTGGACAGATGCAGCAGGCTCAGCAGCAACAGCAGCAGCAGCAGCAGCAGCAGCAGCAGGCACAGCAGGCGCAGCAGGCGGGTGCCTTGAACCTCAATCTGAGTCTTGCCGCAGCGCAGATGAAGAACGGTGCGCCCAACTTGCAGCAGCTGCAAGCGCTGCAGCAGGCGCAGATGCTGCAGGCTCAACAGGCTCAGCAGGGCAATCTGACGACGGCTCAGCTCATGGCCATGAAGGCGGCTCTGGCGCAGAATGCCAATCTGCAACTTCGCCTGCCTCCCAACCGAGCCCTGCAGATTGCACAGCAGGCTGCTCAGGCGGCCATGGGTGCGCAGCAGCAGCAGCAACAGCAGCAACAGCAACAACAGCAGCAGGCCCAGGGTGGTGGCAACGTCTCCAACCAAGGCTCGCCGGCCATGTCGCGCGCTTCGACGGCGGGATCGCCCCGATTCGCGGCCAACGGCATCGCTGGTGGCATGGCTGGGAGCTCGCCCGTGCAGAATGGGACGTCTGCGACGACGAATGCGACCAACTCGCCGTCTCCGCAGATCTCGGCAGCCAACCGGGCCGCAATTGCTGCTGCGACGAATGCGGCGAATGCCAAGATGATGGGCCAATCGCCGGTGTCGTACCACGCCTCGCCGGTGCAGGCCAACCTAAGCCTGCAGGCCACGCAGCAGCAACAGCTCAAGAACGCGGCGGCAGCCGCTGCGGCTGCGGCTGCAGGCGCCAACGGTGGAGCAGGGTCGCCGCACCTAGCGACGCGGGCCTCGCCTCAAACGCAGCAGGGCTAAGCCCGCCCACACACCACCTCTTTTCTCAACCACCTCTCTCCCCCCTTTCCCCGTACCCATGTCTTGTTCGCCTTCGTTTCTTTGGCTTGTTTATAAACTTTTTCCGTGCGATTGGCAAAGGCGCCGTTTTTCTTTTTGGTTCTGGTGCATGCAGAAAAATGCGAACTTGACTCGAACTATTGATGTGCGGGGCTGTGGATGTGCGTGCACACGGCGTGGTCCATAGCGAGGGTCCGCGTCGGAGGGACGCGGGCTTATCTCAAGATCATGGGATGGAAACGACGGGCATTGTGGGGTGACGTATATATATGGCCTTGGGATACAGGTAACGAGGCAACGCATGTGAGGAGAGAGGAAGGTGGAAGGATTTAGACGTTGTCGAGTTCGTCGAGGGACGAAGGACGCATACGGATCCACTTCATTCTTGGGCCTGTTTTGGCGTATTCCGAGACCTTGAATCCGTAGATCTTGGGGGTGTAGATGCGCGAGTACGGGATTCGTTTACCCAGTTGATCGTATTGGATCGTCCTGTGGACGGGTTTTTCTTCTTGGTCCTGCTTTTCTGCCGGCTGATATTCGAGTGTGGAAGCATCGGTGTTTTTGGGCGCAATGATGCTTGGGAACAAATCGCGATAACACTGATACAACAGATGCGGGAATGTCGTACCAAAGAATGCACCGTCCACTCCGTGGAATCGCGAACTAGGCGGGGAGTAGTTGTCGATACAGTTGGGACAGAACAACTTGACCGTATCCAAGCCAGGAAGATCCGATCGTCCACACGGAAGGACCGGATGCGAATGACAGAACACCCGAGGACAGTATCCGAAATGTCCGGCTTCGTACTTGTCCACCATCTGCTGCATCCCATGTCGCGTCAGAATGTATCGTTGATGAATCAGGCCGTATAGAAGTTCGGCGGACGATTCGACGATCGACACATCCGGAATCTTGAGCGAATCTTCCTCGGGCGGTTCCACGTCAAGAATCATCTCGAGTGCCTCCTTGTAAAACGGCACGAGCGCATTCAGACCCGTCAGGTTGAAGTCGTCTTCGATAAAGTCCTCGCCCACTTCGGCAAAGTACTCGTGCCCCGGCAAAGAGCAGAACCACGAAATCCATGTCAGCGACTCGGTCCCGCTCTCGGACGGAGACTCCGACTCTACCAAGCCCAGCACACCCGACAAAGCAAAGCAGAGTTAGCGAGAATACCTCATCAGACACCGAATGAGTTGCATGGAGCTTACCATATTCGTCTTCGAACTCGCCAAACTTGACGTCCTCATCTTCCTCCTCCTCATCCTCCTCGATCGGCTTTGGGTAGGCATACGCCATGCCGGGCAACGCACCATCCCTCTCGCGTGGGTTCGAGGTCATATTGTGTCAGAGCTTGGCGTAGTACCAGCTGTGTGCGAGGTATATACCGTCGTGAAGCCTTGAAGCTGCCGGTTTGCGGATGCGGTGCGGGTGGGTATATGGACACTGAGGCTTGACTTGCGTGCCGACAGTTCGCGGTCGTCGTGTACGATCGATAGGGGAGCTTTGCGTGCAAGCGGTCGATATGGGCGCAAAGGTCGGTGGCGCGTAGGTGCGTGCGAACAGGCGGCGGAAAGGAGCGAACGAGGTATACGGATGTGGTTGCAGGAGGGGAAGTGACAGGTGTGGATGTCGATGAAAGTGTGGTCGACGAAAATGAACGGAGGCCTGCAACTGACAATTTGCGACGAGAGTCCGACTGCGCTTTGACAGCAAGCTCGCTCGCAGGATGAATTTCTGGCCGAAAATGTTAGGTCATATCGCGTCTTGTCGCACAGTCAGCACGCTCACGCTGCCTGAAACGGGGATCTCAATCATATGGACCGGCAAGCATCCGACGCACTCCTTGACGCAGCCCCGAAGGGAGCACAGGACCGCAGACTGAGCACAAAGACAGAATGTAGAGACCAGCGGACGAGACAGGAGGTGATACAAAGCCAAAGGCTACATGTGACGACTGGACGTGCTTATATACATGGAAGGGAAGGACGAGTGGCGGAGAGCACTGCACACCCTGCTGACAATCACAAATGATGCCCACATGGCTTGCCGCGCTGTACCCTGTCGAGCAACGATCTGTTCGGACAAGCGAAAGTCGAGCCATTACTCGTCCTTCTTGCCGGAGCCGGCGCGCTCGGCCTCCTTGATGGCGGCCTTGTCGGTCTGGGGGCCTGCCTGGCCGGCAGCGCCGAACAGACCGGGGGGAGCCTTGAAGGGGCGCTTGAGGTCGCCGGTGGCGGGCTGTCCCCAGATCCAGAGCTTGGCCATGTTGGACTCGAGGGCGTTCTTGAGCGGGAGGATGGACTGGATGACGAGCGGGTTGGTGTAGCCGAGGTAGAGGTGCATGAAGCCGACCATGGCACAGCCCATGAGGATGCCGCGCGTGGACTTGGAGATCTCGGCGAGGTCGTAGTCGCGGTTGGTGGTGGTGACGAGCTCGCCGGGCTCCTGCGACATGGGGTTCTTGGCGTTGACGTACTTGATCACCGTGAGGTCGTTGGCCTTCTTGACGCGGATCGAGCACAGGTAGTACACGGCGAGGCAGAGCAGCTGCACGGCGACGTAGCCAGCACGCGCGTAGGTGATGTACTCAGGCTTGTCGTCAAAGGGGATGCGCTTGGCGACCTGCATGGCGCCAAACATGAAGGCCTACAACAAAAAGATCAAGAAACAAGCGTCAGCAACTGCTCATGCACATAGAGCGGGGAGAGAGATAGGGCGTGCTTACCATGTTTCCGATAGCTCCGCTCATGATGGATGATGTTGATGCACTCGGATGAGTGGACGTGGACGGTGGCGGGAACGGGGTGAGGGGATCGTGTTGGAGGGAAGGAGGAAAAAGGGTCTGGGGAGCAATCGCAGGATGAGAGGTGAGTGCCACTGTGTGCGGAGAAGATCTAGGCTGGAAGAAGCGAGAGAGCGGCGAGCTGAGCCGGACCGCCACGCCCCACCGATACCGCCAGGGCATGGGCACGGAGAAGGCTGGCGAGGCCGCGCGGTGTGTGATTCGCCGTTTGCGGAAGTGGAATGGCCGAGCATGCAGACGTGGAACGCGACTCGCCACTCAGTCCCTCTCTAACTGTGCAGCTACAGTGCGTGCTCAAGGCCTGGATTTTCGACTTTCGAGGCGGCCACCCGCACCAACTTGGTCGCCCGACTTCTTTCGCCTTCTGCTCACTCTCACCCTTGCCCTCGCCCTGACCCTGACTTGCCTTCTGGACCCTGTTTCGTTGCCTCAGCCTAATGATAGCATGCCTTTGAGCCTGTTGCACTCCGTTGAGCACTCTGGGCCAAGTCGTTCAGAACAAAGCATCTCGATTGCCGTCTGGAAGGCATAGCCTGGACATCCACACGGGCAAAGTAAGCTATTCATGATGCATGACCGACCCTTTGCTGACATCTGCGGCCATAGAACCTTGAAAGCACCGCATCCCGTCCGATCTGCGAAGTTAAGCCAGGTATCGCCTAGTCAGTACTGCGGTGGGGGACCACGCGGGAATCCTAGGTGCTGCAGTTCTTTTTTGATCTCGTTTTTTGGCGTAGTTAGATCGCGCTTTCTGCCTGCCCAGAGCGCAAAGAAAAATGAGCTTGATCGAGACCTGAAATTTTTTCGAGCGGCTGCCGCTGTGCGGACCCAGCTGCTGAGCAACCACCGGAAGACGGAGGCTAGAGTCAGGCTGGAGTTGGGCCATTCCACTGCGCGCCAGCCTCAGAGGCCGCCAGATGGCCGCCAGATGCAGGCCCTCTTGCTTCCGATTTCGAGAAATCCTCGCCATCTCCACTTCTGGTTGCTTCATCGGCATCTCGGCCACACGCCTTTCTTTCTCCACCATCTTGTCTACGGCCCCTCTCGTCGACTTACCGTTGCTGCAACACCAACTGGAAGCACTTATCTGCAGCTCATTAGGCAGTCTATCGACCAACACCAACCCCTTTAGATAGCTCTTCAACATGGTCCGTCTCGAAGAGGTTCCCGACGAGGAGATCCTGCGACAGCAGCGAGCCTCGAATGCCGCTGCTGCTGCTGCCGACGACGATGACTGGGAGGAGGAAGACGACTCGGACGCCGAGGTAAGTAACGTCCCACAATTAGCAGCTCTTCCGCCTGCATCTCTCCACTAACATTTGCAACTTTGCTTGGAACAGTCCGACTTCTCTGACGACTCGGAAGTTTCGGAGCGCGGCCTTGCGCTCAAGGAAGAGACGGTGTGGGAGCGCATCTCTGCGCTGCGCGACATCATTCCGCCTTCCACACGCCGCTCGATCGCATCCACATTCAACACCACCACATCCTACGCCTTCACTGGCGGGCTTCTGCTTGGAAAGCTCGGCTGGGTCATCACCACCTCGGCGCTGCTCGTAGGCCTGCCGTTTGCACTCGCCGTTGAGGACGAGTCGAGGATCGTCGCGCAGGAAAAGGAGATGATGGCCCAGCAGCAGGGCGCCCAACACATGCTCGCCCCTGCAGGTGCTCCCGGCGCACCCGGCGCGCAGGCTCAGCAGGCCGGCCAGTACCAGCCACAAGCACAGGCTCCCCAGGGCCTCCGTCCCCCCGGCTTCTAAGCGTCCTAATGTCTCGATCGAGTCGCAGCAAAAAATGTTCTTCGCTCTTGCGAAAAAGCGCCGACTGGGAAGGCAAACGATGTCCACATCCAATATCGCATGCCTCTTGAGGCAGTTTGGAGCGGCTCGGAAGCATCTCGTCGTCAGTTTGTAATACTAGTCCACACACACCACCACCACTACTTTGGGTCCACGATGCTCCTTCTCCCATTATCCGAAGCCTACATGGGGCTTGTTGCGGCGCATGTCTACACTTCATGTCGCGATGGAAGAGCAGCTCGTGCCCTGTTCTTGCAATCTCGAACCATGCACTACGCTCTCACTTGTGCAAAACCGCTGAATGTGTGCCTTTGAGCCTAGACTGTGCAATGCATTCAGCCGCAGGCGGCTCGTTGAAGAAAGAGCGCAGAGACAAACGTGCGCAGACCAAAGTGCGGCGTCAGTCTGGTGGATGGGTTTGACTGTTGTCCGGGCGCCTCGCAAGAAAATCAAAAGTGGAGCAACGCAGCACAGGCCACCATTCGCACCTTCCACCATCCCTGACTTGTTTCTCCTTCCTCGTCTGATCGTCGAGTATGCTTACCATCACCTGCATGAGGTGAAGAGGTCGCTTCAAGAGGATGCCGGTATGCATCCACTGTGCGACGCCGGTCGAGTCGCTCTACATGCGTTACGGCAAAGACCACATTGTGCTCACACCGTGTACATCGACCACGTGCAATGCTGATCGGTCCGGCGCACCCGTATTCGCGGATGAATACCTCGAACACAGCATGACCGTGGTAGTACTCGACTTGATCCTCGCCAAACCAAAGGCATATCGACATCTGCTATACAATCGGTCCAGCATCCTCGCTCCACCTCGACCTGAACTTGATCCTGGCAGCGGAAGTGGATTGATCGAGTTGGCCAAGAGGTGGTTGGCCTTGGCATTGGTAGATGCATACATCAGATGGTTTTATCTGTGTGTTCAACCACCCCAACAGCAAGGAGAGGAGGAAGGAAGGTGGTCGAGAATAGCGGCGTTCTTGCCTATCCATGCAGGGGTGTTCTTTCCGAGCCTATTCACGCCTCCTACCGGTCCGTCGAAAGCAATCCAAGCAGTCTGCAATCCATCTCCCTTCTGGCTCAACCTCCAACCATCAACCAACGATCCGATATTACCGACACTCGTATCCTATACGAACGTCCTCCTCATCACCCTCCTCGAATCCCTCGCTCTACACACAACCGTCTCCCTCATCACACACTTTGCTGTCGTCCCATCGCGAGCTAGACGAAAGACCAACAAAGATGCTTGGTTGGCTTCAAAAGCTCTCTTGCTCTCCCAACTCTCTCCCCTCATCCTACTCACGCTCGTCTTGCTCTGGTCAACAAAGTTCCCGCACGCCCACACGCCAATCGCGACACACGATCGAACCGCCCTCATCTGGCTTATCCGCACCTTCCTCGCAAGCCTCAACGCAGGCGTCGCAATCGCCACCATCCTCCCCCCCAACGCACCCGCTTGGCCTCCACTCATCCTCACCGCAGGATGGACCGCACAAACCCTCACCAGCTATGCGCTCTACAAGACGCTCTCATGAACTCCAATATACCCCTCAAACAGCCCATCTTTGAATCGTGTGAATGGTGTCTGTGTTGCAATTTTGTGGTCGTCCACGCTTCATCGGCACAGGCAAAGAGCTACGCGTCGGAAGCCAGGCCTCCACGGTACGCAGACTGCATGGCGAGCCGCTTGACCTGGTCGAGCGAAATGGCGCCCTGACGGTATGCGAGCGTCTGGCCGTCTTCGCCCTGCACGTGGATGACGCCCTCGTCGCTCACGGCCACGGGCAGCGACTTGGAGTCGGTCGCCTCGTCCGCTCCGCCTGCGTCGACGCGCAGCGCATCGTCGTCGTCATCGTCGTCCTCCATGGCCGCATCCCTGCCGCGGTACGCAAAGCCGTCTGGGCCCTTGTATCCGAATCCACCGTTCTGCAGGCGCGGCGATGTGCCCGAGAACGCAGCGGTGTTGGCCGATGGCGGCGAGCCCGTGTGCTGGAAGCTCATCCCGGGGCTCGCGCTGAACGCGCTGAACTCGCTCACCACCTTGCGCGAGCCAGAGTTGGTTGCCGATGATGTTGGTGCGGAGCCGCCGAATACGGTGGAGCTGCCGCCCGCTGGCTTGGGAAACGGCACGTACGGCTTGTACGACGACGTGGCACGGCGCGTCTGCAGGTACTTGTCGCTGAGGCGCGAGCCGGCGACGCGCTTGATGTTGGGTTTGGCGGAGGCGAGGTCCGAGGCGGTGGCCCACACCTGGATGTTGTGGCGCGACTCTTCCGTGTCGCGGTAGATGCTCTCGATGTGGAGCTGCTTGGTGCTCTCGTTGCGCAGTAAGAGGCGCTCGTGCAGCTCGCGCGCAACGTCGTCCATCGGGTTACTCTGATTGCCTTCCAGACTCAGCGACTGGATGCGTTCCGCGATAGCATCGCCGATTTCGCGGTGCAGTCGCTCGAGGTCCATCGCTTCGCCCGCAATGCCGAGGATGACGTGGCTCAGCAGGCTTGCTGTGGTGAGCGGCACAAGCATCGCGCCAGTGATCTTGACGAGCCCCTGGTAAAAATCGGCAGCATGTTGGTAGCCGGAAAGAGCAGGCTCGCAGGCAATCATGAAGAGCGGGATTCCCGCCTTGGCGTATTGTCGAGCCAGTCGCAAAGGGTCCTCGCCGTCGGGCGAGCCGTCGTGGAAGCCGTCGCCGTACTCGCCGATGCCGTGTGGTGGAGCGTCCGCGATCAGGACGGCAAGCTTGGTAGCGTGGGGCCTCCAGTCTAAGTCCAGAGCAGCCTTCATAGCGGCTGTCACCGCCTCGGGACCGTCGCCGCCTCCGGAAGCATAGAGGGTCTTGAGGTTCCCTTTCACCTTCTCGACCTCGGTGTGGAAGCCAAAGTTCTTGACAATGTACGAGTGATCCTGGGGTGGATGGTCGCGGTAGGCGATGAGGCCTATGCGCAGTGCGCCCGGCCCACTGAGCTGTTCGGAATGGATGATGTTCTCGCAGATGGTCTCGATGTTCTTGGTCGCAGAGTTGATGTAGCTTCCCATCGAGCCTGTTGCGTCCATGATGAAGACGAGATCCATGGAGCGACCGGGCTCGTTCCAAATCGAGTCGCTGGAGCTGGAGGCGTATGCGTTGCTGCTTGCGTCCTGAACGCTAAGATGTTGCGCTGCGGCACCGAACATGCCGAAGACACCCCCAGCATTTCGCGAAGAGGAGCCGGCCGTCATGACTCGGACTTGATGCTATGTCGAGGGGTCGGACTTGTCGCGCTGACCGACTCGGTCTGAAAGAATGGCAAGACCAGAAGTCAGACACTCCAGTCGGATGCTGTTTGGGACTAGGGTAGCCCTCGCAGAAGCGTGGCGGCCTATTCAGAGCAAAGCGGATCTGACCAAGACGGCCTGCGCGCTCAAGCTGCTCGTTGACAGGCTCAGCTTCCGCACAGTCGTCGCGGGTGCGAAGAACGAGACACAACTGTGATCTTGTCGTGTCGAGTCGTATCGATCTTATAAGCAGTCGGTGTGTTCCGAATGGGATGCGTTGATGCAAAGAGGATGAAAGCAGGACAGCAGGACCACCAGGCGAAAGGCTGCTGAGTCGAGGCTTGACTGCTACTGCACCCTCAGCGCCCCGGACGATCCGCGTTGCATCATCCGTCGCCTGAAATCCAACTTTGCCTGGCTGCGCTGTGACTGTAGCCCAGGAAAATTGTGTGCGTGCGCATGCTCCACACAAAACTCCACAAAGATCACATCACCCGCCGCAACCGCACCTGCACTCTCACTCGAGCTCTGCCACTCTGCCGCACAGACAAAGAAAAGGACCCCTTCCAACAAGCGAGCCTCATTTCACGACCCTGACGACGGCCTCTCCAGAAATCACAGACTGCATTCTTGCCGCTCAAGTTTAACGCGCCCCCACATCAGACACTTCGGGTTCCTGCCTCAGGGTGTCGGGAGACTTGCCTCGATCTCGTCTCTTCGCCGTCCACGCACAAATAAACACGGCTGACCTTAGTCGCCGTCAATCGTGAGCAAATCGAATCGTCTCAAGAAACAAACCCGGCGAAACCAGTCGAGGACATGGGCTTGGGAATTCAGGGTGTGGCATGCGGATATCTATTGCTGCAGGATGTGTCTGCGAGAACGGTGGGTGGGATTTGCGACTATCGGCGCTTGGAGGGAGCGGCGCCCTTCTCCTTGCGCGCCTTGAGCGTCGCCATGATGCGCTTCACCTCGCCGTCCATGTTGTTCGGGTCAAAGTAGGCGGGTGCAAAGTCGTACAGCCACTCGGGCTTGACCTCGGTGATGGTGCGGATGAAGTTGCGCGTGGTGAGCACAAACTCGTGGTAGATGACAAACTCGGCCGCATGGTCGAGCGTCGACGACGGATGCGGCGACACGACTTGGTTGTCTTTGATCGTCTGGAACGCCTTCTTGTTGCCGCCCGCACGGTGCGCCACCTGCATGAAGAAGCCGCACGCGATGGCCATCTGGATGTTGGTGTAGTAGCGCTTGTCCTCGAACGAAGTCGAGACCAGGTCGAGGTTGTGGCGCTCCATCAGACGCTGCAGCTGCGAGCGTACGTTGTCCGCCTGCATCAGTGCACGGTGCGACAGGTAGTTCTGCCAGCACCAGTCCGCCGCCGTCTTGTTGTCGCGGCAGTTGGTCTTGTATGCGTGGTACACGTTGAGCAACGTCAGGTGGTCGCCGTCCGGATGCGCGAACTCGGCCTGCGCAGCATCCGCCTGCTGCTTCTGCGAGTTCGGGCGCACAAACACGTTGGGCACGGAGAGCATGGCCGCGATGGTCAGGATCTCGTTCGAGCACTTGAACTCGGGGCTGACAATCAGCATCTTGGCCAGCTGAGGGTCCAGCGGGAACTCGGCCATGATCTCGCCCAACGGCGTCAGGTTGCCCTCGTCGTCGAAGGCCGCCAGGTAGTTGAGCAGCTCGAGCGCACGCATGATCGTCTCGGGCGCTGGAGGGTCCATGTAGTCGAAGGTGACCAGATTCGAAATGCCCAGCTTCTTGAGCTCGAGCACCGTGTTGGCGAGGTTGCTTCGCAGGATCTCGGGGTAGCTCTGCTCGATCAGCTCGTTCGCCCAGTCCTTCTCGGTGTACAGGCGGAAGCACTTGCCGGGGCGCGTACGGCCTGCACGACCGGCGCGCTGCTGGGCGGATGCCTTGGAGATGGGAGTTACCAGCAGCGACTCGACACGGATGCGTGGGTTGTATACCTTCTGCTTGCTGAAGCCAGGGTCGACGACGTAGACGATTCCGTCGATGGTCAGGGAAGTCTCGGCGATGTTGGTGCTGACGACTACCTTGCGGCCAGGCGGTCCGTTGGGCGTGAGCGGCGCAGGTGCTGCGTCGAAAATGCGCTGCTGCTGTGCGGGCGGAAGCGACGAGTAAAGCGGAACCACCTTGAGCGGTCCGCACAGATCCGGGTTGGTGGCGGCCAGATCATCAGCCTCGGCTTTGATCTTGCGGCACGCATCCTCGATTTCCTCCTCACCGGTCAAGAAGACGAGGATATCGCCGGCGTCCTCTGCTTGGTGAATCATAATGACCGTGCGGATGGCAGCTTCGAGATAGTCGGGTTCGGGCTCGGGCGTGTAGAACGTCTCGACGGGGAAGGTTCGACCGGGCACCTTGAGCAAGGGGGCGTCGTTGAAGTACTTTTGGAACTTCAATGCGTCGAGCGTGGCCGACATGACGATGAGCTTGAGATCCGATCGCCTTTGCACGACCTCCTTGAGCAAACCCATGAGAATGTCGGTGGCAAGCGTACGCTCGTGCGCCTCGTCGAGGATGATACAGCTGTAGCGCTCCAGGTTGTGATCGTGCATGGCTTCGCGCAGAAGCATACCGTCGGTCATGTACTTGAGGAACGTGGTTCGGCGATCTGTCGCATCCTCGAATCGAATGGTGTAACCGACCTCCTTGCCGAGCGAGACATCCATCTCTTCGGCGACGCGCTTGGCGACGCTCATGGCGGCCACCCTACGCGGCTGGGTGCAGGCAATCATGCGAGGAGCGAGAACACCGTCGGGACCCTTGGTCTTTTGTGTGTTGGGAAGGTCGGAATAGGCGACGAACTGAGGAATCTGGGTGGTCTTTCCGGAGCCGGTCTCGCCGATCATGACCATGATCTGGTTCTGGTTGAAAAGCTGGTAGAAGTCGTCCATCTGCGCGTAGACGGGCAGCTTCTTCCTCTTGGCGAGAATCTTCTTGTATTCGTTGGAAAAAGGCTTAGGCACGACAGAGAAGGGGTTGACGTCGCCTTCCATCACCTTTCGGGCCTGAGCTCCAGTCACCTTGCGTGGGATGAGGCCGGCAAGCGGGTGGTCGTCGGCGATCGAGCCGTTCGTGGCGGCGGCGGATGCGGCGAGCTCATCCTCCGACATGTGTGCCAAGTATGGGTTGGCAATGGACGTCTCTGGCGTCGAGCTGCCGGTGCCGTCCATCTTGCTGCGCTTGGACGGACGAACGGCGTCGGCGCTGGTGCTAGCTTGAGGAGCGGCCATTTGATCGACCACACCAGACTAGAAGAAGCAATCTGAAGTGTAAGAGATGCGAGAGACGAGAAAATGGCCGACGAGCGCGCAGGATGTGTAGAAACGGCTGTGGGATGAGAAGGTTGTAGGATGAGAAGGATGTCGTCGCAATGAGGAGGCTAAATTCGCAGATCTGCGCCACATCCGACTGAGCGCGAAGAGCGAAGGTGGAGCCAAAAATTTCCCAACGCGCCCACGAGCAGGGAAATTTTCTAGGGAAGTTGCACGGACGACCCTAGCCTTGCGATGTCAAAATTGTTGCTGAGACATGCTTACAATTCGACTTAATTATACAATGTTACATCGAGAGTATCTTGATGGAGAAAACTGGCAAGCTGGAGCGCATTTTCACGCTCGGTAACCGCGCTCCTGTGCTGTCAGTTGGCTCTGCCGATCCGGGTGGCCCGGGCATGTTGCGACAGGCTGGGCCGGCGAGCTCCACCTGATTCTGCAGCCATGCGCCCAAAATGTTGCGGGGAGCGAGACGAGCCTCGACAGCACAGCGCCTCTCGGCCTGGAAGCACTGAGCGCCTGCACCTGTGAGCCACGCTTCGCTGCCTCGCCAGCATCGGAAGAAAGCGTGACCGGATCATCCGAGACGGAGCAACAACTCGGGCCAGACAAGGCTAGTCTCTCTTTCTCTCTCTCTTCACCTCTGTCATCCAACTCCTACCCCTCCGACCTCGTCATCCCCCATCGCCTTCACACGTCCCAATTGCATTTCAAAAATGATGCTTCAATCGACCCGCACCGCCCTTCGAGTTGCCCACGCCCGCAGCGGCCTCATGAGCCAAACGGCGGGCCGAGCCTTTTCCACCTCGATGGTGCAGAACAAGGACGTTCAGAACATCACCGTCTTCGGTGCTGGTCTCATGGGTGCCGGTATCGCACAGGTGCTCGCGCACAAGGGCAAGTTCAACGTCACTCTCTCGGATGTCACGGACAAGGCGTTGGCCAACGGTCAGACCATCATCTCCAAGTCGCTCGGCCGCATCGCCAAGAAGGCCATGGCCGAGGCCAGCGCCGAGGAGCAGGCCCAATACGTCAAGGGCATCGTTGACTCGATCAAGGTCACCACGGACCCGGAAGCTGCTGTCAAGGACACCGACCTGGTCATCGAGGCTATCATCGAAAACGTCGGCATCAAGAAGGACCTCTTTGGCTTCCTCGACGGCAAGGCTCCCAAGGATGCGCTCTTTGCTTCCAACACCAGCTCCCTCTCCATCACCGACGTGGCCGAGGCCGTTTCAGCACAGAGGCAGGAGCTTTTCGGAGGTACGTAGACCTGTAGCCCCGCACACGACACGCTCTTGATCCGCAAGCTGACCATGTTACCCTTCGCTTCTCGCAGGTTTCCATGCCTTCAACCCTGTCCCTCAGATGAAGTGAGTTTAGAAGATTTGGCCGACAGGTCGAGCACAAGCTTTCGACATCTGCTGACATTTGCCGTGTCCGTACAGGCTCGTTGAGGTCATTCGCACCACCAAGACCAGCAACGACACGTTCGACTCGTTGACCGAGGTAGCCAAGCGAATGGGCAAGACTCCCGTCGCCTGCATTGACTCGCCTGGGTAAGTTGGCATTTGAGGGTGATTCTTGCGTGAATGCGACTGGCTGACGCTGTCTCTTGTTTCGTCTTCACAGCTTCATCGTCAACCGCCTGCTGGTGCCTTACATGCTCGAGGCCATCCGACTGGTGGAGCGCGGCGAGGCGACGGCCAAGGACGTCGACATTGCCATGAAGCTCGGTGCAGGATACCCCATGGGTCCGTTCGAGCTTGCTGACCTCGTGGGTCTCGACACGCTCTCGCACATCGCCAAGGGCTGGAGGGAGACCCGCGTCAAGACCGGTGAGATCTCGGCGGAAGCCGTCGCCGAGTCGTCGCTGCTCGAGAACCTCGTCAAGCAGGGCAAGCTCGGCAAGAAGAGCGGCGAGAAGGGCGGCTTCTACGAGTACCCTGCTCCGGCCAAGAAGTAAGCAGCTGTCGATCACACGCTCGCTTCGAGTGAACGTCTGAACTTTCAGACCCGTGTATGCGTGCATGCTACGGCAGATCCGACAATAGAATGTTCTAATCACACATGTGCAGTGAAGCATAAAGTACAATTGCGAGGACGGGCGAATCGATGGTAATGACGGGCCGACTGTGACAAAATCGGTCGGGCAGGGTCTTGCAGCGAAGCAGGGACCAGCAACGCAGGCAGCTGTAGCCCTGGCTCGGCCATAATATGGGTGCGGCGGGAATTTGGCTCTACTGTAGAGACAGCTGAGTCCCCGCTCGGGTATATGTGGAAGGTTGACAGATTCGAGAAGCCTGGTCTCGGGACATGGCTGCTTGTCTATGAGCGGCGAGAGTCCCACTGTCTGAGATAATCGATGCCCATTTGCTTTGGCATGGGTCCCCAGTCCTTCCTCTGACGATTGCGTGGACGCCTCTTGATCTGCTCTTCGCCATCGTCCGCCATGTCCTCATCTTCCTCGTCCTCGTCCTCGTCCTCGTCCTCGGGCTCTTCCTCGTTGACGACTGACGAAGTCATGCCCGGCTTGCGGAAGACCGGCTTGGAAGCACGTGTCGACTCCTCCTTCTGCCGAGACTTTTGTTCGAGCATCTGTCTCTTTTCAAGCGCCTTGCCCGAGAGAGCCGCCTTCTGGACGGCGACTTGCTTGAAGACCGGAGCGTTTGAGGAAGAGGCAAGGGCGGAAGAGGACGCGGAGGATCGCACCTTGCCCTGTGCAGCCTGCTTCTCCTTGAGCGAAGGCTTCTTGTAGAACTTGGATGACTTGCCCATGGTCGAAAGCTCTGAAGGTTTGTGAGGGTCAAGAGGCAAATCTGAGCAACGTCGAAATGGTCCAGGAAAATTGAGTTGCTGCCAAAAATTCGCCGAGGAAAGCGCCTTGGCCCGGAAGTCGGAAAAGCGAGCGCCCGCGAAGTGACAAGAGCAACACCAACACCACTTCATCCGACACGCGGGCCACAAGCACCTACGACGCAAGCTGCTCCTGACCGCAACCGTAGCCCACAGCCGATCCTAGGACCCTGCATTCAAGCGGAAGAACTCCGAGTTTCCCATCTCGCCCTCGTCTTTCGTCGACAGCATGGGTTCGAAAGGTCAACAGGTGGACTTAATGTCCTTGGACGTGCCCCAGGTAAGTGCCTCCTCCGAAGCAGCCATGCTAAAGCGCTGAGATACCGAATCGCTGACACAAATGCTCCTCTCTGCCGCGGTAATACCTCGCGCTGCACATATGACATCAGCTTCTGGAGGTCAAGAAGCAACTGGAGACGGAGATCCAACATCTGACTTCATCGTTCGGCCAGTTAAAAGCTGCGCAGGCCAAGTTCAGGAGCTGCATCGAGAGCGTCGCCACCATCAAGCCCGAGAACAAAGGTGCGTAGGAGAGCGAATTTTTGATCCCACCCACAAGGTTGCTAATGCTGTCTTAAACATCTGCGGCGCCAATCAAATCGCTTGGCTCGCTCATGTTACGCTCCCTTTCCCCATGCAGACAAGACCACATTGATCCCTTTGACATCGTCACTCTACGTGCCAGGCAAGCTTTCCGATCTGGAGAACGTCATCGTTGATGTGGGCACAGGCTACTATGTCGAAAAGGTAAGCCTCGCTCGTCGTCCTCAAACATCCTTCACGAAGCCTTCTACTCACCTTAACACACGTGATTCTTTTTTGATGCACAGTCGACCTCGGATGCTACCAAGATGTACCAGGAAAAGGTCGAGTTTCTGACCAAGAACCTCGAGCAGCTGCAGGAGACGGTACTTCGACAGCAAGAGAATCTGCAGACAACCGTCGAGATGATCCGCTTAGTAAGTGCACCCATACCGGCACCCTGTGCATTTCGTAGGACAAGTGATGCTGATCATCGTGCCTTTTTTGCACATCCGAACTCGGAGCAGAAAGCTAGAGCGGAGCAGCAGGCACAGCAGGGAAAGGGTGCCCAGGCAGCAGCATCGGCCTAGCCTAAGCGGTGGATCCAGGGCCGCTCTCATGTATAGTATCGCCGTCGCAATCATCTTTTGCACATCGCCGAACATGTTTGAGACGAGAGGTAGTCGCTGCGAGCACTGGCCGTGTTTGTGTGGTCCCTCTTGTCGAGGTCAGGCAAGGACTGGCGAGGGCAGAACGGACGATGGTTCACATCCAATTTGGCTGGGATGCAAAGTGTCTGTCAACAGGCTCTCACACCGTGTGGAGTTTTTTTACCCAGTCAGGGTCTCGAGTGACGCCCTGGCTTTGCTGCTGACCAATGGCTGTACTGGCGCTCTCGGAAGAAATGCCAAAAAAATCAAGACTGGAGTGGCGGCGGCTGCTGCTCGTGTGGCTCCGCGTTCACATTTTCGCGCGTTCCGGTCTTTTGGCGACAGGGCCAACCTCAACACTCTACGGCTTCGACATTCTGTACCAAGACGCTCGGGTGGCTGAGCAGACCTCCTTCAATCACTCCTTCTCCCATCTTTGCACCTAGGTGCTCCCATTCCGCTCAAGGCGCGCTCAACTGGTAGCCGGAACAGACTCAGATTCCGTCGTTGCCCTCGGTCACAAGCCATCCAGACCCCTTGACCTTCTCGTCCCTCCACACATGACCTCGACGATCAACGGGCGGACACGGGTGATGGTATGATTGGATCTCGATGCCTGGGTTCAGGCGGTCCGGCAACCGCATCACGAGCCCTTCGCGCCTCTAGTGCCGTGCGCGCACCATCCGTGCTCTCACCGCCCTTGGCCGAATGCTCGTACCGAGTATGGCAACCGCCACTGCCGTCTCGCCAGTCACGGACTCGAGGTGATTCTCGAGGCTTTGCTTCCCGTTCGCACGCAATTGAACAAGCTGCTAATACCTCTCACCAGGCTGCATCTGTTGACTCCGGCAGCATCGAGACATTTGTTCACGATCCGCCGTTCGCAAAGGCCAGGGTCAAACGACTTCGACGCATGCGCACACCGGACCGGAGCGACGTTTTCGGAGCATCTGACGGTACGGAAGCGGATGTTTCCAGGACGTCACAAGGCCAGATCCTTGTCGGTCACAACCGAGACCCTGACCTCATTGCAGGCTCACAGTTGCATCCGCCAAATATCACCAATCCAGCAGCGCAACAGGTAACCAGACTGCCGGCGCTTCGATCCACCGACCGTCTAGATCCATCTTCACTGCTCGAGTATCTCACTACGACCGGAACTGAAGCAAAACACCGCGTCAAAAGCAAACTTCCTCCGGGCATCCTCCTCATCGACGCATATTTGATTCTGCGAGACAGTCATCCCGAGAGCCTTTCCGCCCTCTCGACCGCCAACATCTACTCCCTCATCCGACATGCCGACAGGGAAAGCCTTGGTGGCGTCCTTTTCATGCTTCTGCAGGATATTGTGGGCCCCGAGCTCGACAACCCAAACGGCCCTCCCGGCCTCTTTCAAGTCAAGGCTGCAACCCAAGACCGCTACAGGCTACTGCGCGAAATCCTTATGCGATGCACGCGGAGCAACTTTCTCATACATGACGGCAACGCTCTCAACATCGTCACACTCCTTCTCCACGATCTCTGCCACATGCGTCAACCCGGTCCAGACTCGTACGAGACGAAGCCAAGCAGCGCTTCTACCACGGACATAGCGTCCAACGACGGAGGCTCTGGCGGCATCCCCCACATCCCTGACAGCTTTCCGAACGGAGAGGCCAGGAATCTGGTCAAGCTAGCCTTGCACCTGAACCGATCAGAGCTAGGGCCAATCATCCGGGCTCTCAGAGTGCATCTCGAGACTCACGACTCGACCTTTCCAACAGCCCGTGAGGGTGCTCAACTCATCGCATACTACCTTCAGCCCCACTTGCGCGACTTCGAGTCTGGCCTCGACGTCGTCCGCGCCCTTCGCGATACCAATGCCTTGGCGCAGGACGTGATCGATGACGCTGTTCAAGACGGCAGACAGTACTTCAACACGCTACAGACCGCTTTCTCCTCGCTCCCAGACGACACGCATGCATGTCCGTCAGCAGAGGAGCTGGAAAATGTCCGTCTAGATGTCTCGCTCCGTCTCATCGGCATGAAGTGCCTCATGGCCCAACGCCCCGAAGGAGGAGTGCAGTACCGCTTGGCGCTCGAGACACTGCTATCCAGCTTCCGATTCGATCTGGTCGACGCCTGTCAAGACATCCCCGGCTGCGATCTTCGACGTCTTCTCAGTGTTCCTGTGAAGACCATCCGCATGATCATCAAAAACTTGCTGCAGAGTCAACAGGACCCTCTCACCGAAACACTCTTCGTCCTGCAGCGATGTGACTCACGCATCATAGCGATGCTTCCGAACACCGACTTGCAGGAAATCTGCGATGTTGGCCAAGAAAAGGAGGCACTGCGCCAGACTTCCGAGATCTATGCTCTGTTCGTCAAAGCCAAGACGACAGCCGCCTCGACGGCACGCCTGCCCCTCAAGGCGCGGCACATTCTTGCGCGTGACGGATGTCTCACGAGCGCGGACACGTTCCTCATGCTCATGCGAGAATTGCTGGACCAAGGTCGCAAAGTTGCCGTCATTGCGCATCTACGCGCGCTTGGTGTACTTCCATTGACCGAAGCGGCGGTGCGTCAGCTCAACCTGCGCTTTGGACCTGCACAGCGAAGCAGCCTCATCACACTTTTGACCATGGCTGGCGCCACCGATGATGCATTCATCCTTTTCCAGCACTGGACGCAATGTCGCTACGAGGACGTCAATTTTGACTCCGCTCAGGGTGTCGCCGGCAAGTTCCGTGATCCTGGCTCGGTACGGGTCGCAGATCCCCTCATCGAAAGACAAATTCGACTGATGCAGGACTCGGACCGCCAAGTCGCTATCTCGGCCGCATGCATTGTGGCCCTGGTCCGCTCCTTGTGCTCAAGCCGGCACTCTGGCGACGTCGACGTCTCGTCGGCGCCCGAGACACAGGCCATCTACGAAGCGGCAAAGGGGCCCGCAACGCCTTCCGAAGAACAGCTGAGAAAGGCGCAGTTCGTCATCGATGTGTTTGTGCATTCATGCACCGCGGTGGATTGGACGCACTATCGGCTTACGGCGCTGGCCCGGGCGTGCTTCCTCGCCAGGGATACGCAGGGTGCTTTCTATGCGCTCGCACAGATCAGCTTCCTTCGACGGTTGCCAGACCAGATCGATATTGCGGTCTTGCTCGGTGGACTGATGCATGTTGACCCGGACCGAGCGGTGGATTTATTCATCCAGCACGCCACGGTTCCCAAGACGCTCAAATCGCGTACCAAGCGCAAGACCGTCGTACTAGACGCTGAGCCGACTCCGAAGGCAGAGAGCAAAACGCGCCGAACGATCGTGATCGCTCCCATGAAGGCATCGCCGGCGCTGGCGTCTGTGCTCATCAATCGTGCGACTGTCCAAGGCCGACTCGATCTGGCGGATCGGCTGTCCAGGTTCAGCGAGGCGATTGGCCTCTCGCTGCCGGGTTATTTGGCCTCCCTTCGAGCGCTCTTCCTTCCGGACGTGTCACCGACAGCGGTAGTCAAGGCGATCAATCGCGCGCACAAGAACGGATGGAGGTCCGACCCCGGCCTGCTCGAAAGCCTTGCACAACGACTTCTTCGGCGGGCTCAAGAGCGCACTGCTGCTCCTGGCGAGGTGACAGATCAAAAGGCGGCCGGCGGCAAAAATGGCAAGGAGCGATTCGCGCTCCCACCTCTTAAACGGCTGGGCTTGACCAAAGCTGCTGCGACGCTGATGCAGATCGGTGCGCGAAGCGTGGAGGTGGTCAATATGAAGTCGGTCTATTTTGCGCTCGATGCGATCATGAGCGTCAAAGGGTCTTTCGCTCGGCCAAATGCCAAGACAGCAGTCTCATCTACGAGTGCAAGGCAGCGCGATTCAGAGCGATACCGCCTGCAGTGGGTCGCGATCCTGGACGAGCTCGTGTACTGGCTTCGCTGGACCAAGTTCTTCGACTCGGGCAACGACTACAGGCAGAGCCTGCCGCTATGGAAGTCGAGCAAGGCCAGGGACGGGCAGCTCATACCGGCCGAGCTGGACGACATGATGACGCTCGGATTCGAGGGTTGGCGCCGGAAACGACAGGCGGCAGGAAGAAGCGCAGGAGCAGCGCCGCTCCTCGCTGAACCGACGGACGAGTCCATGGACGGAGACGTCGCTTCGGCCATGGAAGGTGCAGAAGTACCTATGGACGCTGCGCTGACGCAACATAGTGACTCGTCGCCCAACGTGCTCCCTGCCTCTCTGTACCGTCGGCTGATGGAAGCATACCTTGCACTGGGGGATGCTGCAGGCGCAGCAGAAGTCGCGGCATGGATGCGCGATGAAGCAGGGATGGAGTTGGATCAGTCTATGGACGACGCCTCCGCATTTGTCAACCGAATCAAGGCTGCGGTGCGAGCCAGAAAAGGCGACACGGCGCATCAGTCCGATACGAGCAGCATTCTGCGCATGCTGGCGGGTCAGGAGGGCACGGCAACCACAAAGCGGTGGTGGAACGCCTAGAGCTCGGAACTGGATTTCATCGTACACTACTCTACACTGTCCAGGAACCAAGTCTTCCAACGATACTAACAACGACGAATGACTGTTTGTGTGAAGGGACGGTGCAACGGCGAAGAGCAGCAGAAATTGGCACGAAGACGTGAGACTGATTCGCACGATAAAATTGCACGTTGCGTGCAACCGTTCCTCTCCGGGCTCGTTGGTGTCTTCGCGGGCAGGCAGGGCTGATCGGATCGCGCTTCGGAGGCTGGCTGCTTGCTTGGAATCGGATTTGAATTTGTGGATTTGTGGGAATTCACCCTTCCTCGCTCGAATACGCATCTTGGCGGCGGTGCAATACAAAACGTTTGCAAAGTGGACTTGAAATTCCACGGCGCGAAGGACTGAGAGAGCCGGGGTGAGGCAGCTGCTGAGGTTCTGGCGTGCGAGAAAGCAAGCATTGCGCACCAACGCCGCTCGACGCCCAGGTTCTTCGCTCAGGCTCTCGCGAGCGTTGGGCGTCGGAATCCTATCGTCGCTTCAGTCTCGCTTTGGGATCTTCTCCACCTCCGTCCCTTGTCCACACCACCCCGAATTCTTCCTCATACATCGACACAATGATCGCTCGTGCCGCCCTCCGATCCAGCCTCCGCGCCGCTAAGGCCCCCAGCCCGCTTGCTCAGCTCGGCGCCCGCCGTGGCTACGCCGAGGCCGTGAGCGACAAGCTCAAGCTCTCCTTCATCCTTCCCCACGAGGTAAGAGTCATACAAAAGCAGGAGATCCCCTGCTCGCTCGCAGACATCCCGATATCAGCACATGCGACGATTTGGAAGGAAGAGGAGACGCATGACAGAGCAGGACGCACCCAGCATGGAATGATTGGCAGACTCAGTGGTGGAGATGACCAGACGGCGATGCAGCGATGAACCGGATGCACGAAAGCTCGTAGGAACTCGACAGCAGCGACCAAACGACAGTGTTCAGTGCTGCCAGCACTACAATCGCATCAGAGCCTCGACTTCAGTGGCTTAACGCAGCGTAGCATTGAATCGCTATTACTGGACGGTCAGGTCAGGAGGGAAATGCTGTTGACGTCGAATGCTGTCAGCGCCGTTCAGCCATGCGCAGCACCAAGGGATAGCGCACGGCTGAACATCTTCGACCGCTGTTTAAGAAAACGACCGATGCACGAGCAGGGTTCTTGCTACGATTGGCTGGAGTTCACCTTTGCTGACCCTTTCCGTTGACTCCCTTGTGCGATTGCACGCGATTCAGGCCATCTACAACTCGACCGAGGTTACGCAGGTCAACATTGCGGCGTCCACAGGAGACATGGGTATCCTTGCCTCGCACGTTCCTTCCGTCGAGGAGCTGCGCCCTGGTGTGCTCGAGGTGGTCGAGTCGAGCGGCACCAAGAAGTGGTTCGTGTCCGGCGGCTTCGCCACTGTGCACCCGAACAACAAGCTCGTGGTCAACGCCATCGAGGCGTACCCGCTCGACAACTTCTCGGTCGAGGCGGTGCGCTCGGCACTGAGCGAGGCGCAGCGTGTCGCTTCGTCGTCGTCGTCCGCAGAAGCCAAGGCCGAGGCCGAGATCGAGATCGAGGTCTACACCGCCCTCCAGGCTGCTCTTGGCCGCTCCTAATCGTGACGCACCCAACACAGCCCGCAGAAGGCGCCGAGCCACTACAGCTTGAAGCGATTTTCGCATAGCGAGGATGTGGCGCTAAAACGGCTGACCATCTGCGCGGTCTTTGTCTGGTTCCTGCGCCTCACACACGAATACGAATCTTTTAGAATCAGCTTTCGGTTGAGCTCGTGCGGAATGGCTCACGCATCCGCAAGTTCTAAGCGTCAGAACCTAGACCGGCATGTTCGGATATCGCGTGAGAGGTCGGGTCGGGAGGCAGGGCATTGAGATTGAAAGGCGACGATACAAATACAGATGATGCAGTGATGGGAGGGCGACGAGATTTCTAGGCCAGCAATGGCGGGTATGCGGGGTGTGCGGTAGGGTGGGGCGCTACGAGGGCTTGACAAAGTCCTGCGAGAGGTCGACACCTTCGAGATGGGTGTTTTGCAGCTTGAAGCGGCGCGGGCCCGAGCCCTTCTTTTTCTTCTTATTCTTGGCGTTGGCTGCGAGCTGGGCTGCCGAGACGGGGGCATCGAGCATGTCGGTTGTGGACAGACCCTCGCGCTCAAGCTCCTTGGGCAAGTCGACGAGGTCCGGCACCTTGAGCTCGTGCCATAGATCTTTGAACTCTGTTGTACCCGACCCGACGTCATGATCAGCATTCCACATTCAGCATCAGCGAATTCGATAGGAGAGTACGTACCATCATCTACGCCCTTTGCTTCTTTCCCACGGAGCGGGTTCCAGAAGACCTGTTTGATGGCTCCGTCCCGCTGGCCGCGGAGCACGAGCACCTCCCTGTCCTCGCGCGGTTCGACCTTGCTGAGTTCCTCGATCGCTTCTCTCGCTGCTGGGTAGCTCTCGCGCAGCTCTGCCAGCCGCATCCCCGCTGCAGACGAGTTGCGTGCGCCATTACCCGGGTTGAGGTACCGATCCTTAAGCAAGGCAACGAGGTCGGCGGGCGTGCGCAGATCGTAGTCTGGCTTGTACATCCACAGATCCGTCTTGGCATCGTACATCACGCGGTCGTGCACCTTGAAGCGCGCAAAAAGTCCGCTGTTCGGGTTCAGCAGCGCTGGCAGGCCCTGCGAGAGCGCAAAGTCTTCGAGGCGCACCGGGTTCGCATGTTGCTTGAGCGCATCGATGGCCGAGGCGAGCTGCGTATTTTCGTGGATGCCCGAGCCCGTGTTGGCCGGTTGGCTGTACACTGTCGTGGGCTCTCGGCTCATGTTGATCTAGAGCTGACGAGCTGACGAGTGGACGAAGACGTAAGGTAAGAGCGAGGAAAGAGTGAACTCGGTGGAACGGGCGGGAGCACTTTGAGGTCCCTGCATCCGAAGCTGCGAGGAGCCGAGGGAGCAGATCGGGAAAGATGAATCCCAGATCTTGATAAAGGTCGTGCTGCACGCCTCGGAGGCTCGAGCTGCATCCGGCTGAGTGAGGCGCTGGCTTGGCTCTTGCTGAGGTGACGCGCGGCAAAAATGTCCGAAATCCAAAGCAAGCCACCACCGCCTTAGCGTCCGACCGGCAGCAATCCGAAACAGCCTTTCACGCCTCAAATTGGCGCTGCAGCTCACCGATCCGGCTCGAGTCCAACCTTTCAGGGCGCGGTTCCAGAGCAGCCCCACATGAGCCCTGGCCAGCAGGCACGAGGGCCCTTCGAGCTTCCGGCAACCGCCTTCCTCTGCATGACAGCACCTCGATCGGCACCCTGGCTTCGCCTCGTCTGCCTCGACGCTCTGGTCACCGTCTCACTCGTTCTTGTTCTTATCGCCTTCTTCACCTTACCGCTCTCTAGACCTCGCGACCCTTTCTGGCACCCTTTCGCCGTCGTCTGCTGCATTCCACGACCCCGGCTGGCAAGCACGCAGCACCTTACTCCGCTCGAGTGAAAGCCTCGTCCCACGCTCGCTGGTCTTTTGTGGTCGCCTTCGATTCTACGGCATCCTCAGACATCAGCGCCATACTACCACCCCTCGGTCGCTCTTTGCCAAGCGTCGGCGCCCAATCTCTGCCACCATGCACGTCCAGTCTCGGCTGCGGCCGATGTTGGACGAACTCAAGATGAAGAGCATGACCTACGGCATCAACTTCTTCATGGCCTATCGTCGCAATCATGCCGCCATCCAGCGCTTCCTCCGAATCACCTACATCCTCTTCATCCTCCACAACCTCACTCGCACACTTCGCACAGGCTCCAAAAAAAAGCCCAAAAAGGTCACACCCTCAACCGGTGAAACGGAAAAGGCAGGCGCAGTTGCGAGCGCACAGCCAGCCGAGGAAGTCGACGATTCTTCAGCGAGAGGCCGAGGTGGACGCCGTGGCAAGAAGAGCCGTGGCCCTCGTGTCGAGGTCGATGCCGTCTTCTTTGAGCGTCTGAAGCGCATCCTCCGCATCGTTGTCCCCGGATGGCGCTCCAAGGAGGCTGGCCTCCTCATGCTCCATACCCTCTTCCTCGTCCTGCGAACCATGCTCTCGCTCTATGTCGCAGATCTCGATGGTCGCATCGTCTCTGCCCTCGTCCGATCTCAGACCCGCCAGTTCATCACCGGTATTCTTTGGTGGATGGCGGTCGCTGTGCCAGCCACCTACACCAACTCCATGATTGAGTTCCTCCAGTCTAAGCTCGCCCTCTCCTACCGCAGCCGCCTCACAAAGCGCGTGCATGACGCCTATCTCACCGACATGACCTTCTATAAGCTCGGCAACCTCGACGATCGCATCAAGAATGCCGACCAGCTCATCACGGTCGACGTGGCCAAGTTCAGCAAGTCGCTCGCCGAGATCTACAGCAACTTTGCCAAGCCAATCCTCGACGTCTGTCTCTACAACTATCAGCTCATGGGCCGCGTCGGGGCCGAAGCGCTCATTGGCATCAACCTGCTTGTCTCGGCCTCGGCCACGCTGCTGCGCAAGCTCACGCCGCCCTTCGGTCAGTACGCCGCCACCGAGCAGCAGCTCGAGGGCGAGTTCCGCTTCAACCACTCGCGCCTCATTGAGAACGCAGAGGAGATCGCCCTTTTCCGCGGCCAGGCTGCCGAACAGAACGTCATCGAGCGCGCCTACTTCTCGCTCATCAAGCACGTCAATCGCGTCTACCGCATCCGCATCATCCACGGCATGACCGAGGAAGGCATCATCAAGTGGCTCTGGGGCGCTCTCGGTCTCTGCATCTGCGCGGTGCCCGTCTTTGTGCGTCTGCCTGGCGGTGGCAAGGGCCTCGACCTTGGCTCTCGCACCGAGTCCTTTGTCACCAACCGTCGGCTCTTGCTCTCCTCCTCCGACGCCTTCGGTCGAGTCATGTACTCGTACAAAGAGATTTCAGAGCTCGCAGGCTACACCGCGCGTGTCTCGGAGCTGCTCGACACAATGGACGCCATCAAGGCTGGCAAGTTCGAGAAGAAGCTCGTCTCGTCGGCCTCGATCGAGGAGAATGCACTGGTGCTGCAGGGACGCGGCGCCATCCAGGAGGACACCTCGCGCACCGCCGGCGTCGAGTTCCGTGACGTGCCGATCGTCAGCCCCAACGGCGACATCCTCGTGCCCAAACTGAGCTTCCACGTGCAGCCGGGTCAGCACCTGCTCATCATCGGCCCGAACGGATGCGGCAAGAGCTCGCTCTTCCGCATTCTCGGAGGCCTGTGGCCCGTGTACGGCGGCACGGTCAAGAAGCCGCCCACCTCCGAGTTCACCTACATCCCACAGCGTCCTTACCTCTCGCTCGGCACCCTCCGAGACCAGATTATCTACCCGCACACGGCGCAGGAGATGCGTGCGCGCGGCAAGACGGACGAGGACCTACTCGACATCCTGCGTGTGCTGCAGATCGAGCACATTGTCGCGCGCGAGGGCGGTTGGGACGTGCAGCGCGAGTGGCGCGACGCTCTTTCGGGCGGCGACAAGCAGCGCATCGCCATGGCGCGCCTCTTCTACCACAAGCCCAAGTACGCCATTCTCGATGAGTGCACCTCGGCGGTCACGCTCGAGATCGAAAAGATCATGTACGACCACGCCACCGAGCTCGGCATCACCATGCTCACCGTTTCGCACAGGCCTTCGCTATGGAAGTACCACAGCTACGTGCTTCAGTACGACGGCCAGGGCGGATACGTCTTCACCAAGCTCGACGCAGAGAAGAGACTCGCGCTGCAGGAGGAGAAGCAGGCGCTCGAGCAGAAGCTGCTCCAGGTGCCTAGGTGGCAGGAGAGGCTCGAGGCGCTCAAGGAGGCAAGGCGAGAGCGCACCCACTCGCGCGTTGGCTCGCCTGTGCAGGAAAAGTTCCCTCCCCTCATGGCCGCCTGAAAATGTAACCAATCACTGTCGCTTTCAATCAAGAAAAACGGTCAAAGAAGACACTCAGCTTTTCGCCTGACGAGTGTGATGGCCTTTTATCAGTGTGGATGGAGATGATGAATGGCCGTCTTTGGCAGATGCGGCGTGGTCGTGCGAGCATGCCTGAGGGAGGCTGGTGTGGAGGTTCAGAAAAGTTCCGAGTCCCGGGAATGAGTGCTTGCGGACTGGAAAATTTGTTGGAAGAAAAGGGTTCACTGCCCGTTGGCCGCTGGAACCGCGTTCACGCGGTCCTTCTGATCCGGTTGCTCTCACCATCATCCATCACCGACGCCTAGGAGTTCACGACGGTCGACACAGGAGCAGAGGATGGTGGATCGTATCCCTCCCCGTGCCTCGAGCGCGGCTGCAGGGCTTGTGACGCTGCTCAGGCTGCACAGCACGTCTGCAGCACGAGCAAGCTCCAGTCGGCACTTTGGATCTGCCACCTCACAAGTCAACTTTCAAGCTCCCAGCATCGCCTCGAGCACTTCTACCATCTCGCTCGTTAAACAGAACCGCGCGGATGCCACGCTGGTCAATGCCCGCCCCTTCGCCACCTCGTCGAGTGCGGGCGTGAGTGCGCACCGGAAGCAAGCCGGTCGCGAGAAGGCGAGGCTGCGAGCAATGCGCCAGGAAGAAAGGGTGCTCCGTCAGCGCGAGAAGGAAGGCTACAATGCCTCCCGTACAGCCCCACGCCGGCCACGCGATCCAGTCGAGGAGGACGTCGAGGCGAGCATCCGCGAGTACATGGCTCGCACCGGCCCACGCGGCGAGCGCCTCACGCTCTCGCAGCAAGAACGCCTGCTTAAGCAAGAACTCAAAGGACTCGGTCACGAGCTCGAAAGGCTCGAAAAGAAGGAAGCTGCCGACAAGGCCACGCAGGACCTGCCGGAGCTCGACGATCAGACGCTCGATGAGCTCTACCAGGCTCTCATGCTTCCGCCCCCACCCACGCCCGAGGAGGCTCGCCTCGCAAGACTCGAGGGCGGCCGAAGAGAGAAAGGCCTTTTGGGCCGCACAGAAGATGGCAGAGGTCGTAAGAGCCTAGAGAGGCTCGCGGGGCTGGCGCTTCCGCCCTCGACTGTGGAGGTCAAGGGAGAAAGGACGGTCAGAGATCTCAAGCAGAAACTCATCCACGCCCGCGAACAAGCAAAGATCCTCCTTCCGCCGTCCCAGGCGTCGACGCAAGAAGAGCCTACAGTGGCGCCGCCAGAGGAGGCTATACAGACAGAAGTGGTAGAAGAGCTTGCCGATGTGGACTTTGCTGCACTCCCTTTCGAAGAGCGCCAGGAGATCAGGTTGCAGCAGCTGTTCGCGCGACTGGCGCTCGTACAGGATGGCGCCGATACGGCAGGCGACGCCTCGGGATCCGAGTCGCTCTCCGCCATCAAGTCTGGCCTCGCAGGTCGCATTGCGAGGATCCTCAAGCAGCACGAGTACGAGCTTCCATCGTCGCAGCACGAAGGCGAGCGTGGGCAAAGTGACGGGATGGCGGAACAGGGCGATGAGAATTCGCCAGAGTTCGAGAGCGTGCGTCTCGACCGACGTGCACCAAGCCTTGCAACAGCGACAGGGAATCTTACAGGCCAGGAGGCAGGAGCTGGATCGACCGAGGCGATAGCGATGCGCGGAGAGAAGAACGACGTGATCGCCAGAGCTGATGCCATGATCAAAGATCTTGGGTCTGCCGAGTCACGTGCATTCATGCTTGATGGCATCGAGCGCCTCGTCCGTTCCGCCCAGTCTGCTACTTCTGCCGACCTTGCATCTTCGAGTCCGCAGGCGTCACGTCTGCCGCTGGGCGTGGCGACGACGGAAGAGTGGGTGGCTGTTGCAGTCTCTTCCGCCCGTGCAGAGGATGATGCTTCACTGAACCGTGCTCTGTCGCTCATGGAAGCAGCGAGACACCCGCCCTCGCTCGAGCTGTACAACAGCGTCCTGGACGTCTATGCATCCAAAGGCCGCGTTGCAGAGTGCCAAGAATGGCTGCAGCGCATGACGGAAGCCGGGCTTACTCCCGACGACCACACGTACCACAGCCTCACCAAGGCCTACGTCACGAGTGCGCAGTTCCTGCCTGCATTCGAGCTGCTCAACTCGCTCGAGCAGTCTGGTCACCCTGCGGCCATGGCGACCTACACGCTCGTCATTGACCGTCTCCTTGACCCGGTTCCGGTTCCCCGTGCTGGATCCGCAGAATTGTCGAAGCAAGAGCGGCCGGAGCTGCAAGCACTTGCGTGGAACGTGTTCTACCACATGCGGCTGCACGCGCATCCTGTTCCCGATGCGCCTTTGTATGCACTCATGATCCGCGCGTGCGCGCGTGGCATCGCGCAGCCGCACGAGATCGACGACCCGACCAAAGCGTACACGGCTCTTTCTGCCGATGCCAGCGGTTCGCGGAGGCAGGCCCCACGGATCAGCGACGCCGAGCGTGCGCTCGATCTGTTCCGCGAGATGACGACGCGCTATAATGTGCGTCCGAACGCCGAGGTGTACAACAGCCTCATCCTCGCATGTGCGCGCCGCAAGGACTTCTACCTCGACACCTTCCGTCTGCTGCGCGAGATGGTGGAGCTCGAGACGGAGCGCGCGCACGTGTCGGACGCTGGACCGAGGGCGATGCCTAGATTCGCCCCGGACACGTACACGTTCAACGCGCTGCTGCAGGGGTGTGCGCGTAACCGGGACCTGGCGAGGGCAAGGTGGGTGCTGGCAGAAATGATCCGCACCACCATGCCTCTGTTCGACGCAGAGGTGAGGAGCAAGTTGACGAGGCAGGATGTGGTGGAGCTGCTAGCGAAGCGGCCAAATCACGAGACCATGTGCCACATCTTCCACACGTACGCTTCGTACGAGCCTCCGCTCAAGCGTGACCACATGCAGATCACTCGGAAGTCCGACCCTTCGGCACCGGAAGCTAGCTCGGAAGCCGAGGCCACATCGTTGGCCATGGATTCGGTGGAGGAGCCGGTGACTCAGACCGCGTCGATGGAAATGGAGCAAAGCACCCAGGAGGAGACGACCCCGGAAGAAGCCGCGTCGATCTTTAGTGCGCTTGTGCCGCAGACTGCTACAGACCTTGTGTCGGAAGCTCGTTCGCTGTTCGCGCGTATTCTGGCGGATCAGGCACAGCCGAGTGGCGATGGAGTGGGAGTTATGGAGGGCCCGTTGGGTGGGGTGGAGCCAAGCGTGCGTGTGGTCAATGCGTACTTGACCGTGCTTGCTGCGCACTTGCCCGTCCCGGTGCGGGCGCGCGTGCTACACTCGGTCTTTGCCGCTGTTCCAGAGCACGATGAGCCGACGCTGGAGCACGGTCTATTCGCACGCCTCGGTGTGGAGCCCAACGAGCATTCCTTCCGCATCGTCCTCGAAGCACTCAGTGAACTCACACCCGACTCGGCCACGGGCGCAAGCATTGTCCAAGATATCTGGTCGCGCTTCGAACGTCTCTTCCCCTCCTCCGATCGAGTTTCCAACGACCTCGTCAAGCTCCCTGCGGTCAGGAGCGAAGGTCTGGATTGGACCCAGGTCAGAAAGGCCTGGAGTGCCTACATCCACTTCTGGGCAAAGAACGTCAGCCTCCCAAATGCAGCTAGCAAAGAAGCCCAATCGGGACTCGACTACGCCATGGTGCTGCTTCGTAGGTATGCGACGCTGTACCCGCCGCGCGTGCAGGCGAAGAAGAAACGCAGACGCCCTCTTAAACGCCCTACCGGCATCAACGTCGACTTGTCCCCCCTCCCCGTCCCTGTCAAGTCGCTACACTCTCTGCAATTCCTCGCCAACCCAACACCAGTCAAGGACGACGAGCCCACTACGCCCACTCCAGGCCTCGGATTTTTGGATGTCCAGCTCCTGCATCACCGCCTCGTGCGATACTCGCGCACGCGCGACCTCGCCTACCTCGCCTGGATCCTGCATCGATACGCCGCCTCGCGTTAGAACCCCACACACCCCTCATGACAATTTCAGCATTCAACATCCAACATCCCACCACACAGTCTGTGTTCTTCTGTCCATGCCTTGCATTGATGTGTACAAAGTCGCGATCATCGTCGACGCGGCGCAAGACTTGCGAAGAGCCGACGGAGCTCGTTGGCCCCGAGCTCGAGCGATGCCGACTGGTCCGGATAGCATTCGGCAGCGATGCGCTGCGTACGTTCGAACTCGCGCTGGTATCCGAGCTCGCACGACGACCAGACTCGGCCGAGCACCTCTGCCTGTCCCGCCTCGGCACTGTCCGTCCCCGCGGCCGCCGCGGTCGCTGGCGCAGGCAGCCCGTCGTCATCATCGCCAAAGTGCTTTGCGACGCGCTTGCTGAGCGCCTCGATGGCCTTGCGCGTGTCCTTTGCGGTGAAATCGCGCACGAGCTTCTTAAACGACGACTTGGAATACGCCGAGTGCAGCGAGACCTCGTTGGCGGGCGTGGAGCGCAGCAGCGCATCGATGCCATCGCCAAAGTCGATCATTTTGGCGAGCGGCCTGCGCAGCACAAACTGCGTATACGACGCGAGCGAGTCGCCGTAGATCGCCTCGGCGCGCTTGACGAGCCCGGCGAGCGCCGAGTTGCCACGTTGCCGCGACGCACGGTTGATCTCGTGAATAAAGAAGTACATGTTTTCGATGAGGATGACGAGGTGGTTGAGCTGGCCCTTGTCCTCGTCGCCCGCTGCGCCTGCGCCCGTCTCGACGCGCGAGATGGTCTGCAGCGCATCGAACATCGCACCGCAGATCTGGGCGTAGTAGCCGTCGACGGCGTGGCGGATGTTGAGCGTCTCGGCGTTGAGCAACTGGCTCTCGACGCGGTCGACAAACACCGGGAAGATGCGCATGAAAGGAACGACGCCCTTGCGCTTCTTGACCGTGAGCTTGGTCTGTTCGATGCCCTTGATCTGCTCCTGCACAAAACGCTCCAGCTGCGACGCCAGCCGCAGATGCAGCTTCGCCAGCACTTTCTGCAGGCTCTCGCAGTTGACCTCTTCGGCTTCGATGATGCCTCGGTCGAGCGTTGCGAGGAGTCCAACGATGCTCATCTTGTCCTTGGACAAAGCATCGTCGGTAAAGGCTTGCAGCTCTGGGGCTACGAAGCCGAAAATGAGATCCATGGCGCCCTTCATCTCGCGCAGCGGCCCGGCCGAGCTAGTGAACATGCCCGCAGCACGTCTTCGGAAGTACGGTTCCAGGTCCATGTAGTCGGCAAAGGTGATGTTGTTGTCGTTGATGTGTAGGAAGTCGGAAATGAAGCTCTGCTCACGCAGCAGGATAGGGAAGACGGACGAGAGGATCCTCTGCAGTCCATCCTGGCCTGTCACGTCTCCGCGGTCCCGTCCGCCGCGGATGGTCTTGTCTCGCTGCACTCGTCGAATGGTGCCGCTGCGAATGGCCGACGTGGTGGTTCCTGTGGACTGCGATCCCGTGAAGCTGGACTCGTTGATGTCGTCGTCGCTTGCCTTGCGCAGTTGCTTGCGGTACGCTGCGAACAGCTGCTGCATCTCGGTACGGTAGCATTCGCTTGCCGAGGCAAAGTAGGCGGCCGAGACGCGCGAGAAGGTGGCGGACGAGACCTCTTTCATGTAGAGAAGCAAGCCGCAGTACTGCCCGAGCACGTCTTCCATGGGAGCGTGATCCAGCAGCGTCGGATGAGGCGGCTGCAGCGCCTTCTGTCGATTGGGATCCGAGAGCAGTCGCTGCGATTCTGCGCTGAAGGTGACATTGAGGTAGTCAAGGATGCGCTTGCAGAACCGCGACGAAATGGCTTCGTGGTCTGCGAGGCGTTCGGCAGCGGCAGCCATGTCGGCGCCTCCGCCATCGCCGTCCCTGCGTGCCTGCAACATGGACTTGTAGAGCGAGGCGGCGGCCATCTCGAGCTGAGCCACACCTTCCGAGCTCTCGAGTCGTCCGGCGCTGAGCGTGTGGATGGCATCTTCGTCGACATTGATGGTGTTGATGAGATTTTCGATCTCGCCCATGAGCGTGCGCTGGTTTGAAGTCTGCACCTGGAGACCCCGGTTCTGCGACTCGATGTGCGAGATGTCATCGGCACGCGCATTGAGCTGCACCTTGAAGCCGGCGATCATACTGTCCATCATGTCGAGCTCGGCCAGCGCTTCTTCCATATGCTTGACGACGAGCGCGACGCGGTCGTCCGACTCGATGATGGCGTGGATGTTGGCCGATTCGAGTGCGGAAAGCTCGTCTAGCAGGCGCGCTTCGATCATGTCGGCAGTGCCTTTGCCAGCAACTGTGCCGTAGCCTTTTGCGCCGCCGTTGCGCCATTCGAAGCCTTCGAGCATCTCTTCGACGGCGACGAGGGTCGAATTTTCGTCTTCGTCTTCGTCTACAGCGTCGCCTGCCTTTTCTCTTTGTCGAGCGGCGTTTTTATCTGGCATCTCAAGGCGAGCGATGGCGGGCCGGCCGAGCGTGGCTCGCTTGGACGAAAACGAGGCGTCTGGAGCCGCAGCATCACTGTCAGCGAGTACAGCGCCACCGTACGGGTCGTCATCGTCGTCCGCTGCGCCGTCATCGTCGACCTCGGTGACGCCGCTGAGTCCTGTGCCGGCCAAGAGCATCCTCTCGTATGCAGCGCCTCCTCGAATAGGCTCAATAGAGCTGAGACGAGCGCGCGCATCGCCTCCGCCGCCAGCAAGGCCGCCGTTGATTCCGCTGCGAATGGAGAGCGAATCTGCACTATTCTTGCGCGGTGGTTGCTGTGTTGGTACGGCGAGAGATTTTGCATTGGTCGGTTGCCTATGACCCTGCGAATCCGAGATGGCTGATCGATCGGACTCGGCCGAGGGGCGGGACGGGAGCTGTGCGGGACGGCTGAGAGGACTAGGCTGAAGAGTGCCTTCACGCCGGCTTTTGGAGGGGCTTTGACTGGTGTTGGAGCTGAGTGACGCGCTCTTTTCGCGACCGTTGACGGGGCTTGCTTCGCTGGAAAGACTGCGGGTTGGAGATGCGGCAGCGTCGATACGCGTTTTGGGCAAGGACGAAGTTTTGGCAGTAGGAATCGCAATCGCAGGCGAGGTGGTTCCGTTGTTGGAGCTGAGCTGAGACGCATCGCTGCGGTACCCCGAGGGATGGTCCGATAGGTTGGCCGAGTCGGCGACGGCGGCAGGAGTGGATGCTGAAGCCGATGGAACGTGAATACCAACAAGCCTGGGCCCGTCATCTTGCGTGTACTTGCGATACACTTTAACGAGACTCTGGAGGAAGAGTTGCTGCTCTACGGGCTGCTGTGTCTGCCACTGATAGGGCCTTGTCAAAGTGATGCTGAAGACATCGGGCTGAATGACGTGCACCTCCCTGAGTGTGTTGAGGTCCCAGTCCTTGCCGATGCTGAAGCTGCCGTTGGCATTGCGTTTTGCCTTGTTAATGGTGACTCTCCCGGTGTCTTTCTGTACGGCCAGGATGAGGTACCTCGCCTTCTTGGCTGGTGCGGCATCAGGGGCTCCTTCCTGAGGAACTTCCTCCCAGATCTTGAGGTGTGCAATGTAGGCATTGTTGGGGTTGCGCGCCTGTAGAGCCGCATTGAAAAGGTCCTTGGTCTTGTTTGGGGAAGATGCAGAGGCGCTCGCGCCGTTTGCGGCTTGTTGCGAGGACGACGGAAGTGCCGACATGTTGGGGCGAACTTGCTTTGTGACGACAGGGAGGCAGGCAAGATGTCGAGACCTGGGGACTGAGGCGGCGGCGCTGCGGTTAATGCAGCTACAGGAGCATTGGAGCAGATACGTCCGGCTGTTGTGAGCACCGGGCCAGCCGAAGAGTCTGCAGCGCAGATGCCCGACGAAGATGTGATGGTGTCGAGGCTAGAGTCGAGAGCCGAGAGCCGACTGCGTGTCTGCAGCCTGGAGCGTTGTTCGCTCGCTCGCCCGCTCGCCCTGCTGTTGGAATTGCAACCTCGGCCTGCAAAGTGGAGCGCGGCCGTGCGCGCCAGCGACGGAAGCTGAGCTTTCTCGGAAAAGTGTTAGGGCAGCGTAGCCAGTGCAGCGAGGCTATGCAGCAAGCGGCTCAGGAGTTCAAGCCCCGAGTCGCTGCTGTGCCATAGCGTCACTTACTGTCGGCACATCCTCCACCTGGACCCATTCTCGAAGCACATCCCTTCGTCTTGGCAAGCAGCGTTTATCTCCTGACGATCCATCCTTTCACCACGGCCATCACTTATTCTTTCCTCTCCAGTGCAGCCCCGTAGTACCATCACACATGTCCTTCCTCGATAAGTTCCGCGACGCCGCCCAGAAGGCCGGCATCCAGGCCAACGCCTTTGCTCAGCAGACTGGACGCGCCATCAACGAGCAGGCAGCAACGGCGCGCGCGGGCTTCTCCTTGCCCAAGGAGTGCGACCGCTCTGCCAAGATCCTCCAGGCGTTCCTCGCCGACCCCAACCACCCAGACTCGGCGCTCAACTCGATCCCTAAGGCCGTTCTGCAGCAAGCCAAGGGCCTTGCAGTCTTTAGCGTGATCAAGGCGGTACGTCCTTACACTCCATCAACCACATCCTCGAGTCGTCCTGTACTGATTCCCATTCCTTTTTCCCTTTTGTGATCTTAGGGCTTTGTCTGGTCGGGCAAGATTGGTAGTGGTGTCGTGATTGCGCGTCTGCCTGACGGCAGCTGGTCGGCGCCGAGCTGCATTGGCACCGGTGCGGTCGGCTTTGGTCTGCAGATCGGCGCCGATCTCACCGAGTTCGTCATTGTCATGAACAGCGAAGAGGCGGTCAAGGCATTCGCACACGCGGGCAACCTCACCATTGGAGGCAGCCTTTCGGCCGCCGCCGGTCCCATTGGCACGGGCGGTGCGATCAACGCCGCGATCCGCGACCCGGCTCCGCTCTTCACCTACTCGAGATCCAAGGGTCTGTTTGCCGGCATCTCGCTCGAGGGCACCGTGCTCGTCGAGCGCAAGGAGACCAACAAGGACTTTTACGGCCAGCCCATCCCGGCCATCGACCTGCTCACGGGCAAGGTGCCTGCGCCCGAGGCTGCGAGCGCCATGTACGAGGTCGTCGAGGCCGCAGAGATGGTCGACGAGTCCGGCATCCCGCAGCAGGCGTACGTGCCCACCGCCGATCCGGCACACCACGCTCCTGTGGCAGGATACGACCTTTCGGGCAACGCTTCCACCACCACCGCATCCACAGCCGCCGCACCCACATCCGCCGCACCCGCCGCCAACAAACCCATCTTTGACGCGTAAGTGCCGTCTCAAAGCATCGCCTGTGGTTTGCAGCGTTCGATCACTGACGCCTTATCCTTTCGCGTACAGTGATGCAAGCGAAAAGCGAACCGACTGAACTCACGCTTCTGCGCTCGTTGACCGTCATACCCTGTTCCGCATCGCGCTTTCGAATCACACACGACTGTACACACATCCCACACGCCGTCGGGTCTCGATCGTGACGTGAGAGTTTCTATGAATGTGCAATGTGCCTACTGCGCGTGTGGTGCATGGGGGAGGTTCTGAGCCCTCCTTGCGTGCAGGTGGGTGCGGGCATGTTGAGACAGCTCCGCGCGTGTGTTGCGCGGACTCGAGCTGAATGGTTCCTCCAAGCTCGGTGGCGACGGTGGCACCACCTGACCTCTGGCAGCCGGCAGGGACTGACCGATGAGAGCAGTGGGCGACACCGACCGCGACTCTTCCGAAAGCGAGTCGTTGGACGACGTAGGCTCGTGTCGCCTCCTCGCATGAGCATTAAGACCGGCACGCATGCCCGGAATACCGCGCAACGATGCTGCCGTCATCTCGGCCTGATGCCACCCACCGTAAGGCGGACTGCTCATCCCGCTTCCAGAGCCTGTCGAGATCCAGCCGTCCGGACGAATTCGGTCCTTGGCACGCTGCCTCGCTGCGGCCTCGGACGCAGTGCTCGAGCCCGAAACCCGACCACTGCGCCCCTCACCCTCGGTGGCCGTCGACGTATACGAGAGCACGCGCGACGTCATGCGCGGGCTGCGCGGCGTAGCATGCATCTGCGCATACACCGAGTTCTCCGCCTTGCGCATGTAGCCTCTCCCCGGCCCTTCGCGCGGCCAGCCTGCCTGCCTTGAATTTGTCGGCGACGGCGTACCATCCCTCGCTCCGTCCACCACCTGCGAGGCATCTTCGTTGCCCGACGATTCCTCGCCCGACGACGACTCGTCGTCGCCATCGCGGCTGTCGCTCGCTTCGCCGTCGCGCGCGTCGGTCACTTCCTCCATGCTCGCCCGGCGCGCAGCGCCGTATCCCGGTCGAAAGCTCGCCTGAGGCGACACGGTGCGCTGCCCTTCCGCCCGGCGTGGCTCCGACTGCCTAGCCGATCCAGCCTCGCGCACAGCCTGTCGATTTGCTGCCTCGGCCGCCCGACGTTGCGCCGCGGAAGCGGGATTCGCGCGTCGGTTCCAGGCAGTGGCAAAGTTGCCAATCGCACCCGCCTGATCCCATGCATTGACGAACGACAGATTCGCCGGCAAGCCCCTCGGCCTGGATACGGCAGGAGCAGCCGCGACCGGAGCCGCAAAGGCGCCGTTGTGGCCCTGTTGGGTGCTGCCCATCTTGGGCGTGGTGTCTGCACTTGGCGGTGGCGACGGCCTGGGCTCGTCGGGGAAGACGCGCGTCGGCGCCGCCGCGGCGCGCTGCTGCGTCTCCCAAGGAAAGATGGGTTTAACCTTGCTGGCGTCCGGCTTGTGCGAGCCTAAATTGTCAAAGACGTGGTCGCGGCGCAGCTGCGAGGGGATGTAGCCCGGCCCGCCGCGCTGGCGTCCACTGCGGTCCTGCGAGCCCTGCGACTGCGGAACGAAGAACGCCGCCTTCTGCTCGGCGAGCGTGCGTGGCGTCTTCTGACCTGCATCCCAGATGTTTGCATAGTACGCATCGATGGGGACGCGCATCTGGTACAGCGCAGCACCCGATCCGGTCGGCGGAGGACCGTGAGCGGGATTCCACGAGAGCTTGGGCGGGGAGTAGTGTTGCGGCGACGTGTCGCTGTCGTCGTCATCGCCCTTGGATGTCGCGCCGCCATGCTTGACGCTGGTTGCCGGAACCGGGATGGGCTGTGCTGGGCTTTGGTCGCGCGACCTCATCTCCGCATCAATGCTTTCCTGGGTTGGCGTTGGCGGAGACGGCGTACGAGCGACCTCGGGCACGGGCGGGATCAGCGAGCTTCTGCCATCGAGCGGCAAACTGGCGTATGAAGCCTCCCAGTGTTGATGCTTGCGCGATTGCGCAGGGGCAGAAACGCGGCCAGGTGCCGAGTTGCCAAAGCCCGGACCGACCGAGGCTGCATCTTCTTCGCGTGCCTCGGCATCCCAGACGGCATGATAGGTGGGCACAGTGAAGTTTCTGCGTTCGACCACCTCGACGCCGCGTTCGGTGTGGACGATCTCGATCTCGCTGTCGGGCGAAGCGGAGCCTGAGGACGGATAGAGCGAGGCGAAGGCGCTGTGCCAGAGGGCGAGCAGGTAGTCGGGCTGGTCAGGCGTGATGGACTGGCTGTCGAGATCGCGCGGACCCACCAGAGGATTGGGCACTGCGCTTCCAGACGGCCTAGGTCGGTTCCACGGCTTGTGTTGACCGATGAAGTGGACGATGTTGATGTTTTGGCCGTAGCGCTGGTACGCGGGTGCAAAAGTGTAGCCTCCGTGACTGGTGACGTTGTATCGGAAGCTGAGCCTCTTCCAGCCCCCACCTGGTGCCGAGGACGAATCCGACGACTGTGCCTCGTCCGGAAGAGATGCTGAACTCTCGTCGGAACCGAAGAAATCATTGAGGAGGCCCTGATCGGCGCCGTCCCAGGAACCGGTTGTGCGGGCAAACGAGCGTATCGCTTCGAACGTGGCTGTGGAAGGCGTGAGCATCATGACACCACTGTTGAAGGCATCGGGCCAGCCTGTGTCTGGTGCAGCGGCGAAGTGAACGTCAGGTCCGAGTCGGAAGAGGTGATCGACGGGGCGGAGAACGAGGGTGTCGGCATCGAGGAAGACGACCTTGTCGAAGCCCTGCCATTTCTGATCGCTACCATCGACAGGAGAGGCGCCTTGGGCAACGAGATGTGCCGAGTCGCGACCGAGTCTCCAGGCGTGGAGTTTGGTGAGGGTGTTGGTGAGGTCAGGACGGCCGAGCAAGCTCAAATTCCTTTCCATCGCACGGATCTTTGCGTCAAGATCAGAGTCCAGCACTGCAGCCTCGGGCGCCGTGCCGCTACTGCCGATGCTGGCCTTGGCCGTCGTAGTTGGGACATTCGCGGAAGATGCGAGGATCTGGCGAAAGCCGATGGGCTCGACACCCACGATCCAGTCGAAGAGGCCGCTTCTCCGCAACGCCTTGATGGACTGCACCGAGAGCGTATCTGGGGTGATGAGCGCCACTACCTGAAAGTCGCTGGTAGCTGCACCTCGCGAGGTGCCAGCGCGAGACTTGCCCTTCCTGGCGAGTCCATGGCTGAGACGAAGCGACTCGGCGAGGACGAGCGCGCCAGGCAGGTAGTGATCGGAGGTCAGGAGGGTGACGAAGGCATTGTTGGTGCTGGTGTGCTGCGATGGCGAACTCATCGGCACAGAAGCCACGACGGAAGGGGATCAGCGTCGCCTGAGATTCGCAGACGCTCAGTGGAGGTCGTCGCGCCGGGTGGAGAGATGAAGTGGCGGTAGGTGGGTCGTTGCAGCTGCGTCAATATGAAGCAAGGAAGGTGGCGCTCGTGGGAGTGACTAAGTCAGGTAGGTAGAGACGACGGTGGTTGTGGCGAGCCAAGATGACGAGACGAGACGAGAGGAGACACGAGCCCCACGTTGATGTGCAAGTGTGGCGGCGGAAGATTGATCCAACCCAAAGCGGTCGGAAGGGCTGCTGAGCTGTGCGTGGCTGAGGCGAGGCAGAAATGTCGACTTGACGGACCGCTACCCGCCGTCCGGAAAAGGTGCCGCGCCGCACTGCGCCGCCAAGCTGAGATGATTGCGATTCTACCGAAGCAGAAAAGTTCGGCTGCCGCACCGGGCCAGTCAGTCCAACTGCGCGCTGCAGTCACGCCTTGCATCCCACACTGCATCGGTGCGCAGCAGATGCAGCATCAGCAGCAGCAGCAGCCACCGCCGTCCACACCGAAAAAACACAACACGCGTCCGTCACAACCTGCACTCAACCCCACGCTGTCTGCTGCACCCCTGCCACCCGAAATGGTGGGGTCATCCAAGCAGATCTGCCGGAACAAAGAAGCTGGATTGCGTCGCTTTTCGCCGTGCCTGGACGGTAGGGCCTGTTCGATACAGTATGATACTATGCGATACCATAATCACAACACCGGCGAGGGCGGCAGGGAACGATGGACGAAGGGCACCGGCATGCCCGCTCAGGAGCAGGATGTCGCGATCCGGACTTCGGCATCGGCTTTGGCTCGAGATGCAGCCAGCTTCGACTTTTTTTGGGGGAGAAGCCTTGCCCCACACGCTCGCCAGACCGACTGAACATCGGTCGTCGGTCCAAGTGGGAGGCGGGCGGAAAAGAGGGCGATTCGAAAATTGACCGTTGGAATTTTCGTCGTTTGTTTTGAAGCCACACCGCCAAAAGAGAGAGAAGAGAGACCGGCGAGGCGCCGATGAGGAGACCGCACGCGAGCCCTGGCAGGCTGCAGCTATCGATCTGGCGTAGCGGCGATCTTCTGACACGACGGCGCTGCGTCTGACACCCGGCTGACTGCAGCCCATCGCTCTTCCTGCCGATCTTACGCTTCGGCATGATCCGACCTGCCGACTCTGTCAGCACACGGATCAAGCCGTCGGATGTCAGAGATCGAGCAGCTGCTGTCGGGGTGATTGCGATTCGCTATTCGGCGTCGCTGTGCGTTATCAGTTTGCTCTCTCGCGACACATCTATCGATGCGGCCGACAGCTCCGTGTGCGAGCCGAGCTGACTGTCAAATTTACAGCTCGCCATGAATGGTTCGCTACCCCCGCGCTCTCTGCCTCTCTGGAGAAGCGCTAACTTATCGATGTCCACATGCTCACAGATCGACAGTGCAGCTCGAAACGTAGTTCATCCCGCTGCTCGATCTTCAGCCACACGCAATCCACATCGATTCATCTCCGCAAAACCTTGTTGCACAGTCGCGATCAAAACACGCACCGTCGATCCTTCTCACCCCGCGCTTTCCCAGCTGTCGTCTGTGTCGCTTGACGGAAGATCTTCGTAGTTTCCACGTGCATGTATGTGCATACGTTAGAGTGAGACCAGGCGCTACAGCCAGCTGCTCCAGCCGATGTACATCTTGGCCAGATTCACCGAGCTCGTGGCCTCCTTGATCAGCGCGTCCACCAGATTGTTGGTCGTGTACGGCGGCGTCGGTTCGCGCGAGCCCAGCCGATAGATGCGTCCGTCGAGCTTGTGCGCCACGGGATCCAGCGCGCGACGCGCCTCGACCACACGTGGATCCTGCCTCTTGGACGAGTGCTTGCTGCGATGTCGGTCGTCCGGTCCACTCCACTCGCCGAGTGGGTCGTGCACCATGGCCTCGAGCACGCTCATCAGCGAGTCGCGGTTGTCGCGCAGGATGCTCATCGTGATCTCGGCGCTCTTGCGGAAGACGCCGTCGCATCCCGTCACGCCCATCGCATCCACCATGTTCTGCGTCAGCCGGAACGGCACCCTCTCCGGAATCTCGAATCGCTGCCCCTTGTCGAACAGACAGTTGAGATCCACGTGCACCGTATCGCCGCTGTTCGAGTCAAACAGGATGTTCTCGCCGTGCCGATCTCCCAGTCCGAGCACAAAGCCCACCATCGACATGACCGCCGCCGTTCGCGCATACGCCGAGCGCGCCTGCAGCCACGCCGTCGGATCCGGAAACGTCGCCACGAACCACTCGTGGAAGACGGGCGGAAACTTGGCCAGCACCTTCTCCTGGAAGATCTTCTCCGTCGTCCGTGCGTCCGGCGAGATGCGCGCCTCGTCCATATGCGTCTTGACCTCGCTGTTGTAGATCTGCATCCCCTTGGCATTGTACAGCTTGGTGAGGATGTGTCGGAAGCCCACCGTGTGCGGCACCCACTCGATCAGCCCATGCTCCTCGTTCAGGATCAGCACCGCATACGTCCGCACGTACAGCTTGCGCTTACGCGACTCGGGCTGACTCTGCAGCAGCTTGTTGATCATCGAGTCAAACTCCATCAGCCGCGCATCCTTGCGCAGGTCGTCCTTGGGCTTGCACAGGAACGGATAGCGGTTGCCATCGCTCGCCACGATCATCAACTTGCGCGGCTTCTGCAGACTGTTCATCACCTCGATCGTGTCGTCAAACGTCCGGATCGTCGGCAGATTCGACGGGAACGGTCGATGCAGCTCCGAGATCAGATGGTTCGACGGCAGCAGCACCGTCATCGAGCTCTGCAGCGGCAGCAGCAGCTCCGACGTGCCTGCCACCTCCAGCAGGCCAGGGAACAGCTTGTCCATGCTCAGCACCGTCTCGTTTTTGCCCACGCTGTAGTCGCACAGCCGCAGCAGCTCCTTGGCCAGTCGTTGCGACGACGACACCACCTTGATGACTTCCTTGTGGCCGGCACTACCCTTAGTACCCAGCTTCTGGATGATCTCGTTGTACCGTCGCTTCCTCTCGGCGTCCTTGGAGCTGGCGCCCGCCACCATCGACCACATCGACTGCTGCGGGTAGGCGAGCAGCACCTGCAGGATCATGTCTTGCAGCACCGACCATGCATCCTCGTTCTTCTGCACGATGCGCGCCACCAGCTGCGGAAATACGGCGAGCCACTGGAACGGCCTAAGCTTGCGGCTGTACCTCTTCATGAGGATGTTGAGCTGCGCGAACGCGTCGAACTTTTGCCCTAGCTCGGTATCGGCGGTGGGGCCTTTCTTGTTGAAGTTGAGGATCTGGTCGTCGGCGGCCATGTCCATCCAGATGGTGAGCACCCTCGGCAGGGTGCGGTAGAAGAACTTTGTGCCCACCTGAGCCGAGCGCAGGAATGCTCGGCATACGTTGTAGCGCTGCATCGCCATATTGGGAAGCAGCCCCTCGTGCGTATCTTGGAAGTGGCCGAGATGGTACCACATCTTTTCCGAGTCGTGTTGCTCCTTAGCAGCCTCCTTGTATCGATCCAGAATCTCGTTGGCCGTGTACCTGAACGTTGAATCCTGTAGCCGCGCCCGCAGAAGGCACGCCTTGGCATAGGCATCCCGATCGATCCGAACCGTCCTTCCGTCTGCGTCCGTGCGCTGCAGCTCGATCACGCTCGGCCTGCCTCCATCGTTGTGCTGTGCCGGCTTGAAACTGGTGGCCAGCGTGTTGAGCGAGTTGACCAGATCGCGGATCGCTGCATGCGTTTGCTCCTCCTTGGCGAGGATCTTGACGCGCTGCACAAATGCAAACGTCGCTTGGTTTTGCGTGGCTTGGAGTGTCGCCGAATAGGCCGTCTGCATGTGACCGGCGCGCCGAGCGATCTTGGCCGTGGCAATCCACGCTTCACCAACCTCGTTGCCGCCGCCGAGCGAGGATCGCAGCGCTGCGAAAGCCGTCCTCCGCAGACTCAGCAGCGGCTCTTGCGTTCGGAACGAAGGCAGCGTAGCGTTCAGACGTGCCGTCAGAGACTTGTTCAGATCGGACACTGTTTCGGAAACGTTCGCTCGGGTTACAGCTCCAGCTCGACTGCCGCTATGCCTGCCCGCATGCGATCGGATCATCTCGAGCTCCTGGAGCATGTGCAAGTGCAAGACAGAGTCATACACAGATGGGTAGGATGCTTTGCCGGCCGCAACCAGAGGTTTGCCAAGATCCTGGCGTGCCTGGACCAGCACGTTGCCAAAGACCCCGGTATCGCCCTGCCGCATGGCCAGCAGCGCGCGGCCGATCGAGTGCTCGGCGCTCTTTGCCTGGCTGCGCTGCGTGCGCGCTTCCACCTCGTCCCAGTCGCCGAGAATACATGCACCTTCCACCCTGAAAGCGTCGAGCAGATCTTCCCACTCTGGATGCGCGCTCAATGCACCGCGGATATGAGTACGCATCGTGTCGTAGTGGCCCAAATTGCGCAGGCAGCGGAGCAGGCCAAGATGAAGTTCGGGATCGTTAGGCCGCTGCTGCAACTCGACTTCCCAGCAGCTTTGCGCCGAGGTCCATCGACCCGTGCTCTCGTGCTCGCGGATTTGATGCTCGAGTGACGGAGAAATGACTCGGGTCGATATGCCTTCCATGCCGTCCGGCTCGTCGAGATTAGCATAGATGCGATGCATGTTCTCGTAGTAGCTCTGCAAGTCACGGTCGCCTTTGCCTTGCACTCGCATTGTCCGCACTCGAAGCTCGAAGTTGAGCAGTGCACGCGAGTATGCTTTGCACTGCAGCGACGCCTGTGCCAAGAGCTCTTGGGGAATGCGCAGCATGGTCGACTCGACGCCGACGAGCAGATCCTCGCCGCCTTGAGCGATTCTCGGTCGACGAGAGGTGCGTGCGAGATCCTGTCGCTTGCGCCGCATCCATACTCCAATATGGTCCATGATCGTGAAGAGCGTCTGTGCCGTCAACAGTTTGCGCTCAGGATCGTAGCTGGTCCGGCTCTCGACCTGATCCTGCAGGATCGTATGCATCTCTTCGACGATAGCTTCGCGATCCGTCACATCGCCAGAGATGATCGAGTGCAGCACCAGGTGCGGAAGCAGGTGACGTGCGATGCCGACATCGTGCGAGCGGATGGCAACGCGAAAGACGCCAAAAATGGTGGATGCAACTTCGGCTCCCTTCAGAGCTCCTGCATTGATGCCTCCCACGGCAGTCGACGCTGCAACGGACGCCTCGTACCTCTCGACCGTCCTTGTAATAAGACGACTTGTCCAGCTCTGCAGCCAATCGCTGTACGACTTGGAGTGCATGTAGATGGGCGTCTCTCGAACGCTCAGTCTGCCGACCTGTGCACCGTACCTCGAGTCGAGAAGCGGCGTGATAGTGTCGATGACATCTTGCGAAAGTTCCGCCACCCGCTGCCGCGTCTTGATTCCAACAGTGCGTGCACCGCCTGCGGCCAAGATAGAGCTGTTGAAACCGGCCACTTTGAGCAATTCCTGAATAGCGTACGCCAGCCCGTTCTGTTGCGTCGTGTCCGTAGCCGCGCGGAAGGCTGGCACGAGGAGATCGCGGATGAGGTGAAGAGAAAAATCGATGGCCTCCTCTTGGTCCTCGAAGTTGCTCAGGACAATCTTGAGCGGTTCCTCCATTGCATGCTCGATACGATCTGGATCCACTGCTCCAATGAGGCCAAAGCAGCGGAAGCTCAGATCGCGAATGTTGGTGTGTTGAGTATCGCTTCGAGCAGCGACATGCATCAGGGTGCGAATGCACTGCCCGATCAGCGGGCTGAACGAGTCACCCGACGTGAGTGCCTCGATGTAGGAGCGCTCTTCTGACAGGAAGGTCTGCAACTCTTTGAGCGACTCGTTGCAGATCGACGTGTTTTCGTGCGAGGAGCGCACCAGGATGTTGCGGAAACGGCGGTCGTGATTCCAGGCGTCACGGACACCGCGGAGACCGCGGCAGATCTCGGGGATCTCGGTGTCGAGCCGATCGAGACTGGGAATGTCATCGATGTACTCTTTGAGATACTCTGCGTTTTCGATCACGAGGTAGTGCAGGATGGAGACCGCGATGCGCTTCCTCTCCTGATTGAAGCGGTCCCAGGCGGACAAGAGCGCAGCGGCGGTCTGACCGACAAAAGGCCCGATGTCGTCAAAGCGCAGAGTGGTGATGAAAATCCTCCAGCTCTCCAGCGTTGCGAGACTGAGAGCATCGGGCTGAAGATGGCTGTTGAGCGTCGCCATAATCTGAGGAGTGACCGCACTGATCGGAGGTCCGATGATCTCGACGAGTGCACCAATGCTGCGCAGAGCAAAAGCGAGCTCCGTTACTGTCCTTCGACCATGCTCTCCCGAAAGCTCCTGGTTGATCCATGTGAGGACAGCTAGAATCTCGCTCTTGAGGAAGGCAGCCACCCTGGACTTGCGTTGCAGCGCGTCCGTGGCCCGAGCTGCGGCAGCTGTTCCATTGATCGTCTCGATGATGAACTCCAGACCCGCGTACGCCTCCTTACGCGTGGCGCGATTGCCGAGCTTGACAACGAGGTAGCCGACCACGTCTCCCTGGCGACTGCGCAGGAGAGTTTTGAGGCTGGCGGCATCGACGCCGATCAGCTGCACGAGCGTGTTCAAGCCTCGATCTCGGATGGTAGCGGAGCGCATGAAGAAGGAGCGAAAGATGGGCGTGATGTTGTCGTGGCAGAGACGCGGCACGTCGGTGCCGAGCGCTCTGGCAATGAGCTCGATCATCTTCGTGCCTACCTCAGCCGCACGGCCACCCGTGCAAATCATGGAGATGAGGTGCGGCAGCGTGTACTCCTTGGTGAGGTTGAAGAAGGTGGCCTGGTTCATCTTGATCAAGCTCAGGAAGCTCGTCCAGAGATCCGGCATCGAGATGAAGCGTTCCACGATGGATGTCGACACCTTTTCAAAGTGTTTCTGCACGAGCTGAAAGGTGGTGCACCGCTGCGCAGCGGCGATTTGGACGATCTGGGTGTAGGCGCAGGCCTTGATGAAGGGGTTGGCATGACCCAGGTGGAGCACCAACGCCAGCAAGCATTTCTCTTGACAGCTTTCGACCGGGAGCTCAAACAGCCGGCCTATTCCGATCAGCGCCGTCTCGTGGTAGGCCGACGCGGCGGAATCACTGAGCAGTGCCTCGTAGACGTTGGGAATCACCCTAAAGTGTGCCGCCCATTCTGCCTCATCACCCTCGTTGCGCTGACGCAACAGGCGACACTGGTAGGCGATGGCAAGCTCGTTGACCGCCAAGCGTGTGCCTCGTGATGGAGACCGCACAGTGCGTGCCACGACAGTGTACACCTCGCTGTCTCCCTCGAATGGGAGTCGCGACGTAATGGGAGCGTGGACGACGTATCGGCGCAGGAGATCGACGGTTCGAGCAGACTGCACCCTGGACGCGTCGAGTGCGGTTACAATATCCTTCCATAGCGCAGTCACCGTTTCGGGGTCGACGGGTCCTGATCCGGCCAAGGGTTCGGCACCAACTTTGCTTTCGCCGAGCTCGGACACTGTATCTTCGCAGGTACAGCTACCGGGCTCCTGGCTGTCTTTCTGGGACGTGCCTTTCGTGGAGTCATGTCCTTTGAGTTGGCATGATCGCAAGATGAGTTGGCGCCGAGCCAGTTCACGGCCCTCTCCAGGCTCTTGAAGTGCTGCTTCGACTGGGAGCAGAGTCTCGATGGCAGCCCGTGCCTTGCTCGACGATGCAGGCTTGCCGATTCTCCGCCTTTTGAGAGATCTCAAAGAGGAGCGCACCTCGTCGCCGTCTTCGCCGGGGGCATCGCGTCGAGGGCTCTGAAGAGTCTTCAAGAGATGATGGAGGCCGCGCAATCGCCTGAGGTCATGTTGCTGTGTGGATAGCTCTTTCGCGTCGGAACTCCAGTTGTGACGCTGGAGAAGCTCGTGCATCCGCGTATCAAGATCAGTCAACAGCTGAACATCGTAGCGACAGGTGCCCAAGGCAATACATAGGATCGTCGCCGACAGGAAGCACCGCAGTGCTGGAGACCGAAGATCCTTTTCCGTCTGGTTGATTTGACCGGTGTCGGTGCGAACTTGACGTGTGAGGAGGCCAAGGAAGGGCTGCAACACCAAGGCCAGCTCTGTGCGTCTCAGTTCTGGCGTCTCTGTTGCGCACGCAGAAAAGAACGAGCCAAGTGTGTGCAGCGATTGAGTAACCTCGAACCGCTGTCTCTCGTCGAGATTGGGGTCCTCTGTGACATCGGCGAGGGCCGACATGTGCTCGGCGCCGACTTGCAGCATGCGCAAGAGGCTGGACGGACAGCATTCGGCCACGAAGCTTACGTGGCGGGACAAGACGTCGTAGGCATGGGAGGCCCAGGGCGTGTGCAAAGCTGGGCATGGGTGCTTTTGCTTGGCGCGCGACCATTTGTGGAGCGAGAGCTCGCTGAGCAGAAGCATGGCGTGGTCCGCGAGATCGAGTACCAGAGAGGGGAACTTTTCTGCGAGTCGGAGCGTTAGATCGACCGAGCATATGGCAAGGGCAGACGCCCGATCCGAGATGGCCGAGGTCCGGGCACGCGGACTGTCCTGGGCCGATGCGGAGTCCGAGTCGACGAGCAGAGGGAATGAGAAGGCTGCGTCCATTCGCAAGGACGAAAGAGCCGACAAGCTCTTGCCGCTGGGCTTGGGTCTGTCCTTTCGGGAGCTGAGGCGGAAGGACGGGGCAGGGGCGGCTGACTCGAAGAACTCGGCGCTGGGACCCGCAGCCGATGGTGATCGCTTGCGATCAAGCGACGGTACAAAGTAGTCTGGGAGCTGTGCGCGCGGGCTGAACGAGGTCTGGCCTGTCTGTGCCAGAGCTTGAACCGATGCTCGCAGGCACTCGGCGAGGATGAGGCGGACGTTGTCGTGCTGACCGACGGCATCTATCGAGGTGGCGAGTAGGAGCTCCAGACTGTCCATGATGAGTACGGACAGGTCTTGGCAGCGCTGCGAATAGTCTGAGCTAGCGACGGCGGGGGAAGAGCGGCTGGCGGAGACCATGGAGGCGGCGGCGCAAAGCAGACGCGGCGCTGCCCATACGTCGAATGTGGTATTGGACATGTCGAGGGTGATCGCACTGGAGGAGGGTGCAGAGTGGGAAGACTGCGTTGATGATGGTTCAAAGAGGTGCTCGAGGAACTTTGGAGACGCGGTCAGCGTGCGCGAGAGAGTGTCGAGCGCCTGACGGATGCCGATACCGGCGCTGCCAGCGTGTACATCCACATCTTGGAGGCTTGGTGGAGGTGAGTGTGCAAGTGATGTCAGCACGCCAGAGACGAGAAGGCGATTGAGGGCATGCGCGATCGACTCCTCCGTATGAGAGCCATCTTGTGCGTCATTGATGGCGGCATCGGACGCACGATCGCCTTGCAAATCCTGTGCGAGGCTTTGGGAGGCAGCTGCGAGAGCGGAAGAAGGATCGCGGTTGGCCTGAAGTTTACGCACGTGCTCGGCTGTGGTTGATGATGGTGCATGGTGACCATTGCGTTCGGAACGAAGGTCGTCACGACCGCCGACTACCTTGCGAAGCAGAGCCTCGAGCGCACCGTTGGCTGATGTGCGCGTCGGGGCTGGCATGGTGCGGAACGGTGGGCTGCTCTGCCAGCCGGTCGAGACGCGGAAGAGCGATTGCCAGGTTCTGACGTAGGATACAAGAGTGCTGGCATGCCGCTGCGTCGATGGCTTGGGCGCTTTGGCCGAATCGAGAAGTTCGAGACTGCTGAAGACGGTGGAGCGAAGGAAGGATGGCTTTGCGGATCAGGGTCTGCTACGCGCTGTTGGCCCGGTGTTGCTCAGCCCGAGCGCACACGATCAAAGTGCGGCCCACGCGCTCAGTCGCTTCTAAGTCGGTCGGTGCTGCTCCACAAAAAGCTTGATTTTCCGACAACTCGACGGCTTCTTTTTTTGTCTGGGCTTCGCCAGCTGCTGGGCGACCGAGGCGGTGGACGCGTAGCTCCGAGACGCGTAAAGTGCCCAGACCAACACTTGAAGACAGACCCTGATGCTGCACGCGCCAAAAATCGCGGCCACAGAAGACGACGGCGCGCTGGCTTCTCATCGTCGTATCTCTCTGTCAGCCACCACCACATCCGTTCCTATCCGCACTCTTGAAAGTTACAGCACAGACACTTATAGACGATGGAGGATCAACGCGGCGCCGCAAGTCAGGAGACCACGGACAGTAAGTGGCTTTGTCGCTAAGGACAAGTATCGCGTTGAAGCTGACAGGTGCGTCTGCTCGTTTGATCGGCCTGCTTTGGTCCTTTCAGTCCTGCATGATCTCTCGCAGCTGCTCAACACAGGACTGTCCCGCGAACAACTCAGAGCTTGCACGGAGCTGATCGAAAGCGGCGTGAATGCTGAAGCTGTTGCTGTGCGTAGCCGCCGTAGACTCTTCCATCGAACGATTGACGAAGAGATGTCTGACACGTCTATCCATCGTCACCATCCACCGTCTCGTTGATCCGACAATGCTGACTATGAATCGCTTGTCATTGTCTTGCATTCTTCTTCAACGTTGATCGCGACACAGGCGATTGTCGAGAGCCTTCGCAAGGAAGCCGCAAAGCGTTAGACGACCACGCTCTCCGAGTCCATAACACAAGCGATCGCGCTCAGGCGATGGCAGCAGTGGCCAGCAGCATACCAGCGTGTCGTCGCCGCAATGCTGTTTGAACCAAACTGCGAAGAGATGGAGCTGCGTACGACCTTCTGTCTCTCGATGGTCGTCGCCCAGTCCGGAACTGAAGCAATGCTTCAACCCTGCTCAGCAAGACGCTGTGGACGCGACTCCAACGTCGATCGCGGACAAAGACGATCAAGTATCAGCCGCTGTCTAAGACAGTCGACAGCCGACACACAAGGCAAGCTCCTCGCTTCACAGCGCCAAATGAAGCAAGTGAAACGACGGCGGCGGCTATCGCAGTGCCATCTAGTCTTGTAATCTAACAACAAGACGATATTTTGTCAGGCAGATCTCCGCCGTAAAATTAGACTGCAGAGCCCATCTGGCCCGGGAGTGCGTGCCGAACAGCAAGGGCGAGGGCTGACAGGGGGTGAAGGGTGAAGCTGACCTCTTGGCCACGGCCAAGCTCGGCACGAAGACGAAAGAGAGGGCCTGCTGCCTTGAGCGAGGCCGACCGAGGCTGGACAAGGCTGGGCGACGCTGGCGAGGCTGTGGGCAGAGGGCGGTGTGATTTGGTGCCCCTGAGTCGGCTCAGACCGCGTGGAAGTTGAACGGCTGGACTGGACGGCTGCTGGCCCAAAACACGCGCTCTCGTCGACTCTCCATTTTTGGAAGGCGGGAAAAGGCAACTCGCCCAAATTCAACGTTGGCGGTTCAGGGTCACGACGGCAGCGAGTCGCGGCCCGAAGGCAGGCGTGTGGATCTGCAGGATGTGGAGGCCAACAGGGGTTGCAGCGCTGCAGAAAAGCACCAAGCGAGGCTGTCAACACACACACTCAAGTTCTCTTACAGGCGGATGAGCGAGCGAAACAAAAACACGGCGGGCGCCAAAAACCAACACGGCCAAGTTAGGCAGGTTGGCAGCGCTCAGCTGGTGATGCATCTGGCTGCAGGAAACACAGGGGTCGAGAGCCTCGTGCTCGTTCTTGGCCACGCCTTGACCGCCCTTGCCAAGATCGACCGAGCTCTGGCTAGCGTCCTTTGCGCCGCCTCTTCAGGCTCGTCGTCATCCATTGGGGGCGCAGCAGCCGCTGCCTGAATGGCAATGCAGATGAAGCTCGGAATGTCCGAGGATGCCAAGGCCGCTTTGACACGGAGGCGCCGTTCATCCGCTCGTGTGTGATATGTGGGTGGGATTGGGTGCGGAGAATCGGAGGCGCCGAGCCTCAGCCTCTTCAAACAGGGCGACTGCGTGAGATTGTTGGGGTATCAGAAGGGTCAAGTGGAAGGCGCCTTCCGCCCGGCACTGCTTAAGTTGCAGTCAAGTGCGATCGACCGGATGCAAGTCATACTCGCTCCGACGCCAGCATGAGGCGCGGCAGCTTTTCCACCTGAACCCTTTTCGGCTTCTCCGCAACCTTGGCCACCTACCTTGTCTCTCCTCCCTCCCCATCACAGACGCCGACATACCCTGCCTCGCCCCTTCATCTGTTTGCCTTCGGACCTCGACCTCTCCCGCCCACCCTACGAATCGCTTCTCTCCGTCCAAATTTTTGCACTGTCCTGGATCCTCTTCCGCTTCTCAACTGCGAGCTTACATCAAAGGACCGGGGAACTGTACCGAACCTCCTTGCTCATCGTTGCCAGCTAAGATTGGTCCAACAGCGCTACTCATTGGCTCCACGAACACCATGCAGCAACGGCAGTAAAGCATCCGGAGTAACTCTTTCGACCGACTCGCTGCGCTGTGTCGGCACGGACTAGCCTCATCGCAAGTGCTCGCTTGCCCGCTGAGCTTGGACCTCGACGATCGCCATGCAGTACTACGCTGATCATGGTGCTGCTCAAGCGGCCCGCAGCTCATACCCGTCGTACCCGCCCGTCTCAGCCTCGTCGCCTCATTATCACCATCAACAGCACCACAACAACGCGCGGCGCTACAGCGGCGAAAGCAGCAGGCCGCCATCACAAGCTGGCAGCTCCAGGCCGCCCTATGGCCAGCCGCCACGCAGCCCTCTCTCCTCGCTCCCTGCACATGGACGTGACGAATCCGACGAGTACGAAGAGCGCGATCTGGGAGAGATCGCAGGCGCCAACCAGGCTGCCCAGGAGCAACGTTGGGGGCCCCACGCAGCCCTCTCCGAAGCCCCTGGACGCTTCAATGCCTATCACGACCCGCACCATGATGACCAGCATGCTCCGATGCACACCATGCCCCCTTACGAGTCCGCCCACTACGACGGTGGCTTCTATATGGAGCCACCAGGGCTTTACGAACCGGCACCACAGTATCGCCCTGCCCCCAGCCTCGGCCCACCCTCGATAGCCTCGAGCCACACTCTCGGCGGTCGATCACGCCAAAGCTTGCCTGTCTACGCATCGCCACTCATGGCCCCTTCGGCCTCATCTCCAGCATCCGAGCCACCCAACATGTTCAATGTCACCGCCGCACACCACACACCCGGCGGTCGGCCGCGTCCCTACGACGACCCTCGTGCCCAGTCTGGCGCCCGCATCGGCGATTCCTTGCCAGGCTTCCCTAACTGGTCACACACCTGGTACGGCGGTCATCTTTCCGCCGACGGGCACGCCTACACCATGGTACCCCCCGGCTCGGGCCAGAGCGGCTGGGAGAGCGAGACGCTCAGCCACCATCGTCCCGGCTATCCAGCGCCGCCGGGCGCTTACGGTCCGTACCCATACGGACGTACCGCAACGCACGATCATGTCAAGGAAGAACGCATTCGCATGCTCGAAAAGGAATTCGGGCCCAAGGTGAAGCACAAAGGCAACGATGATGACGACGACAACGAGGATGATGAAGAGGCAGAGGTGGTCCCCATCGGCGGCGTCAACGCCAAAGGTCGGCTCGTGCTGCCACGACGCAAGACACGCATCACGACACGCGTGCTGCAATGCCTCGTCTCGCTCATCGCAGCCGGATGCGGCATTGGCGGCTTTCTGGCGATCCATCCGCAGGAAAAGGCGCCGCCATCAGGCACCATGCCCTCGTTCGTACTGTACGGCGTCTCGGCCGTGTCGACCATCGTCTGCCTTTACCTTTTCACCATCAAGCCGTGTCGCTCCGGTCGCGACGCCGGCGGTGCGGCTGGCATGGGTGGTGGCGGAGGGGGCAACGGCATGGTGATCCCGATCATGGCCGGAGGCGCGGGCGGCAAGCCTGGCAAAGGCGGCATGTTTGGCAAGAAGGGCAAGAATGCCATGCAGCAGGGCACCACGGTGAACCTGATTGTCGATCCGAGCCTCTTGGGACAGCGAGCCGACGAGAGCGACTCGGACACCGACGACGACGAGACGCTTCCAGGCGAGGAGCGCCGCCGCAAGAAGCGCCGCGCCAAGAAGCGGCAGAAGCTCGGCATGCTGGGCAACATGAAGCTGCAGGCGAGATGGCGCGTGGCACGCACGAGTCTCAAGTGGGACTGCGCGTGGGACGTGGTCATGTGCCTGCTGTGGGGTGCGGCGGCCGTCTTGGCGCTCGGCGTGGGCAAGAAGTGCCCGTCCGGGACCGCCGAAGGTTGGTGCACGATGTACAACAGCGCCATCGCATGCGCCATCGTCGCCACTCTTGTTGGTCTGGTCGCCATCTACTGCGACGTGGTTGGCCTGCGCGCATCTCAGGCCCCGCCTAAGGCACGCGTGTAGCCTTGTGTCCCGCTTCCCGTCCTTCATCAAGCATTTACGATCCACAACATCCTCAGCACACCTCATGATACCACGTCTGCACGCTACATTTGATGTTTACGCACGGCAATCTAGAACGATTTGTTCCTTATTCATGTGGGCGATTGCAGCGGCTGTGCGAGGCATTAGACGTCGCCGAGCCCTGTTCCGCTGGCGGCGAGTCGGTCGATGGCGACTTCATGGTCTAGGCCCATGCTGGCGAAGAAGTTTCGGAGGCCCGCAGGATCTGCACCACCGAGGTCCACTGTGCTTTTGGTCGTATCGATCTGGGCTTCGATTCCGGTTCCGTGTTGGTTGAGGTGGGAGTAGGATGCGAGGAGGGCCTTTGCAGCTGGGAAGATGCCAGCGCAGGGGAAGATGGCGATTTTGAATCCGAGGTCCTTGACGTCCTGAACCGTCCATAACGGAGACTTTCCGCCCGTGACGCAGTTGGCCATTAAAGGCCAGTCGATGAAATGCGCGATAGCTGAAGCGGCTTGTTGGTTGGTACGGATGCCTTCGAGGAATCCGATATCGGCACCAGCAGCTCGGGCGAGAGAGAGACGCTCGATTGCCTCTTCGAAGCCTTCGACGGCGAGGGCGTCTGTACGAGCGATGAGAAGAATGCGGTCTTCGGGAGCGCAGGGTAGAGAGTCTCGCGCGTGTACCGCGGCTTTGATTCGAGAAATGAAATCCTCGCGAGAGACGATCTGCTTGGAATCAAGGTGGCCGCATCGTTTCGACTGTACCTGATCCTCAATGTGCAGAGCGGCAATCCCAGCTCGATGATACTCCTGCACCGTCCGAGCCTACCAACATCACCAAGTCAGCAACACGTCAGTCTAGACCGCTACATCTATTGTGCAAAGTGCTTGAGAGAGATGGTGAAACTTACGACTTGTGGTGCGCCACCGAACCCGGTATCCGCATCGGCGATTACAGGTGTCGACATCATCGGGTCCGCCATAATCGACACGCCTGCAGCGCCGACCATGTCGGACATGCCGAGGAATCCCAAATCAGCACGTGCGAGTCGCGATGCCGAAGTTCCCGCCCCAGTCTGGTACAGCGCATGATGGCCCGCCGCCAGCGCCATGCGTGCACTGATGCCGTCGAACACGCCTGGTGCCACAACGATCTCTTCGTTGCGCATCAACTGGCGCAGCCGCGCTGCAGGTGTCCGAGACTGTGTCGCAGTGTCGTCCGTCATCTCTATCCTATCGCTTGATCGTGCGCGAAGGTGGGATGGTGGTTGACAAGAAGATGCGAATGATGCGAGGAGTTTATGTAGGAAGTTTCGGCAGAACTCGTTCGAGGCGGCTATACTTTTCGGGTAACTTTGTTTGACCTCCACACGAGCCAAATGGCCGAAAAGCACCGAAGAATGAAGGCGCAAGAAATCGTGCTGAAAATGAAGGCAGATGCAAGCGATCGGGAGATGAACGTTTCTTCCAGGGTCCACGCGAAGCGCGGCGTGGACGAGGCATCACTGTTCGGCTGATCCGAGCGTTACATGTGCTGCCATGCTTCCCACATCCTCGACTCAAGGTGACAACGGCAAGAGGCGCGGATATCGACCTTAAACATGCTGCCGATGGGGCGCATGACCTCCATACCTACGGGCGGGTCCTCGCTCGGCGCGTCCGATCCTTTCGCGTCTCCGAGCGAGGAGAGCGAATTCGAGACGTATCTGCTTCTGCTCCTCTCGGACTCGAACCTGCCTACGGGTGGCTTTGTCGCCTCGTCGGGCCTCGAATCATTCCACGCACACGGACTGCTTCACGCAATCGCAAAGCCTCCGATACGCTCGCAGGACACAGCTGGCGCCTCGTCATCGTCCGCGCCAGCCAAACGGATGGCGCCATCGCAGGCAGAGCTTTCTTCGGCCACTCTCTCGTTTGCACGCTCGACACTGCACTCGTACTCGCGCTCGAGCTTCCCCTTCATCGCCCGTGTGCATACATGCGTAACAGAGTACCTCGATAACGCGGTGAAGTCCCGCTTGTCTCCAAACGTTGACCATGCGACCGAGGATGAGGAGGGCGCAGGTGCAGCTCTGCAGGCGTGCCTGGACGATGTATCGCGGCTCGACAACTCGTACCACTCGATACTGCTCAACCATGTTGCCAGGCGTGCGTCCAAGGCGCAGGGTATCGCGCTTCTCACACTCTACGCCAAAGCCTTTGCCCAGCCGATCGATCTGCAGCGCCAGCCATTCGACGGATCTCGCATCGGCCAACGCCACGCCGAGCCACCACAAGCATCTGATCCGCGCTCGAGCGCACAACGCGCCGATGAAGTACGCATCGAGCTGGCGGCGCAGCTGATCGATCGTCTCAAGATGGACGTGCGTCGGTCGAGCGCGCAGACACCTGGTTCGACGCAGGTGGGGCCGCAAGGCCACCTTCCGATCTGCTGGGCCGTGTTCGCGGCGTGTCTCGGCATCTCGCTGCGCAAGAGCGTGTACCTGCACCTCTTCCTGCAGGCGCGCGCACTCTTCTCGAGCTCCATCCGACTCAACACGCTCGGCCCGTACCTGGCCCACCAGATCATGCGGTTTCACATGCGCACTGTCGTTAACGACATCATCCAAGAGATGGACGATGCCGGATGCATGGCCCTGCCCCCCAACCCCACCGCTACTTTAAGCCAGACAGCGCAGCCATTACCAGCGCAAAAAGTGGAGACAGGAGCGTATACGATCGACGAATCACCGCCGCCACCTGAACAAGAGACACTGCGTTCTCGCACAGGCAGACCCTTCCGCAATACCGCCAGCATGGTTTCAGCTTCAGCCTCGGTGGCACCGGCCAAAGTGGGCACACTGCGCGCAGGCAAAGGCGTGCTCATCCCCGTCGACGACGACGACCCGCACCAGGGCTGGGCTTGGGACTGGCCCGAAGACCAAGATCTCAACACCACCGTACATAATCCGGAACACGGATTCTGGACTACACCTTCGGCACCAGCAACCACTTTCCCGCTCGGCGAGATCATCCAGGCGCGCCACGACCAACTCCATTCGCGCCTCTTCAACAGCTGATTCCCTCCCGCAGCCACACATGCGGCAATGCCAAAAACATCTACATTATGCGAATCCATTGCTACGTGCAATCGTGTCCAGACTTGGGCAGGATGCCACGTGGTTCCGAGAGAGAGAGAAGGAGCATTCTACAAGATCCGATCTGCGACCAACTTCCAATGCGCGAGATGGGAACTGTTCCGAATCGGGGGATTCGATCCTTGTTCCCAAACTGGTTTCGCAATCTAGTTCCAGGTCTTGGGACCGATCTCGAACATGCCGAGCTTGAGGCCGCCGGGGCCGCCGGTGATGGAGTACCAGACCTTCTGGTAGGCGCGGAGGAAGACGCTCTTTTGTGGGGCCTGGGTGCCGGGCACGTGGATGCGCGGCGAGTTCTTGATGGCGTTTCGCAGCTGGTCGGCCTTGTGTTCGAGGTTGAGTCCCACTCCCGACACTTGGTCGCGGACCTCGTCCGGCTGGGGCAAGATGCTTTCGTTGCTCAGGAACCTTCGCAGCGGGCCTGTGGCGGTGAGGAATCCGGACGACGTGTGACGTGCCTGCTCGTCTGTGATGGGCGAGAATTTGGAGTGCACGAGGTACTCCCACAGCATGGTTGCGGCAAAGATGTAGATGGATGCGCGCAGGGCGACCTCGATGCGGTGCTGCGACGTTTCTTCGCTGTCCGTCGCTGTCTTTTCGATGCGTCGTCCCTTGATCGCCTTGCCCGACGCGCTGTAACGCACAACGGAGAGCGCAATCGCCGAGCCAAACGAAACGCCTTGCACCAGCGCAATGGCAAAGGTCAATCCGCGCTCGAACTCGGCTGTCCAGTATCCCGAGCGGTGGATCATCACGTAGACGCCGTAGATCGGAAGCAGCACGTGCGGAACGAGCAGTCCGGACCCGAGACCGCCGGTCCGGATGGTATTGTAGATGGCGGAGCCCAGACGGAACGGCGCATGGCGTTCAGTGCCCGGTTCAGGATGAAGACGGAATTGGCCCGACATGGTGTGCCTTGTTTGCCTCGAGGTGCTTGCTCTTTTGTGGGGTTTGTGTACGGATGCTGCCTGGAGAGGAAATGAAAGCGTGGCTTGCTGTTGCTGTCTCGAAATCCAGTGCTTGTTAAGTGTAGGGAAGTCGGACCGGAAACGTGGTCGGGATGGGTGGGATGAAGGTGCAGGATGATGAAGGTATATGAGAACAAGTAAGATGGTCGTGCGGGGGGCGCTGCTTCATCCGTCTATGCTGAGGACGGCGAGTGCTAGGCCAACGTGGGGCACAAGGGGAGCCTGCTGCTAGTGATTCCAGGCTGAAATCGGAAGGCTCTCGAGCAAAAGCTGGGTTCGGCTACAGGCAGTGATGATGCAGCTTTCACCACGTCTCCTCCACTTTTGGCCATGTCTCACGTTCATCCTCTCCCTTCTCTCTCTCTGTCTCTCTGTCTCTGGCAGCTGCTCCGCTTTCCCAAATGCGTGGGCTGGTATTTTCATTTAGGCTTTCGAGACGGCCCAGGTGCCCCAACTGCTCACTCTTCTGCCCTGCATCGCTACGTACCGGCCTTGGATCTCCGCCCAGCAGCAAAGTCTCGCTCGTTCCCCCGCACCTGCCCACCGTTGCTGCTGCGTTGCTGCACTTCTCTTCCGCTCTGCGTTCGAGTATACCATCTCAATGAAGACAATGAGAGCGAAAGCAGATTGTGGCATTGTAAAGTGTCGATGTCACTGCGCGGATCTGCCAATGCTAGCAAGGTAGCATGCTCGGATCGGCATGCTGATGTGTGGGCGCAATACGAGTTCGAAACCGAAAGTCCGCGGTTGCGCTTGATGGTGACAGCCGAAGCCGCTGCTCGACCCGACTGCAGCATCAGCGGCGCTGCGGTGGAGAAAAGGATGGAAATCACTGCTGCACGCCCACGCCTCCAGCCGAACAGGTGCGTCGGTGCGGCTCAGCGAAGCCGCGCATCAGCACCACTCGAGCGCCGCGGGCCACTGTGAGACTGCCCAACCCTGTTGAAAGGCCGCTCAGCCGCACTCTCGTAAAATGCCAAAGGTGTTAGACCTCTGATCAATTTTTGCAAAGGTTTCGGTCTAACAAAGATCAAAATGGGGTCCATTCACGTGATGTTGCCGCGCTGACTCGCGTTCATAGGAGCAACACACAACACGCTTCAAAAAGGGCCAAGGCTTTTTTTGGAGCATCAGCTGGGCACCGGCAGCCTTGCCTCATTCGGCAGGTCTCAATCATTTGCATTGAATGATGATGATGATGATGATGATGGCAGCTCATGCGGCTGGCCGAGACCTCCATCGCCATCGAACCCGAGGTGTTGAGGCCATGTTGCGTTCTGTCGTCGACGTCACTCGTCACGTCAGTCTGGTATCGTCCGTCTAGCATCGTTCTACTCTGCACCGCCTCGTGTCGATCCTGTAGCATGATCTCATCTGTTTCGACGCTGTTGTAGTCGCAATGCAAGGTGTAGAGATTGGACGGGCGTCCTTGGGAGCCTGCGAGGAAACGCAGCCGAGCGATAACGCCCAGATTGAGCTCCGCCGCCAGAAAGCTTTTGAAGACGCAGCATGACCTGCTCCTTTGTCACGAATCGTGGGAATGTGCCGCTGCAGCCACGACGACAGGCACGGCGGAGCAGTTGCTCTCAATGCATCTCGTGGGAGGCAAGATTGCGATCCGAGCTTATTTTCGTGAGCCTGTTGCTATTATTCTCTCATGCCTGGCCGGCCTTTCCGAGCGGCTCAAGCGTACTTTCGCGGGGCCAAAGCTACGGCGAGGCAGGCGAGCGAGCGGCGGCGGGAACGGCCAAAGCTTTGCGGATGGCTCAGAGCTGCAGGTGCGCTGGGCGGAAATGCAGAGCGTTGCGCGCGGTGACGGGAGATCAGCCAGGCCGCCGCCGTCGAAAGATTTCAAAAGAGGCGGGCGCGTTTGGCTTTTGTGTGGAGGAAACGGCGCGCCTGCACAGCTCGCATCCTCCTTCCCGCCCTCATTCCATCCTCCTCTTTCCTTTGACACCCATCCACCTCGACGTACCCCTGAGCCATCACCCTCTCAAGCCACTTTTGTCTCCTTCTTTTGTCAAAGGATCCGCTGCAGCATCGCATCCACACCAATCCCTCGCGCCGACGGAAGCTGCTCAACAACAACACCTTATCGTCCTCATTGCCACGCGTTTGCCCGCATCCCTCCAGCCCATCTTGCCTCTTTCAGCCCTCTTGATCTCGGGCAATTCCTCGTCCTTATCCTCGACCGCCTCATCCTATCATCGGCTCTCTGCGCACTCGTCTGCACTCGTCCACTGAACATCCACTTCCACCATGGCCTCGCCCGCTCCGTGTACAAGTACCGCTAGGGTTCCGTTGGCGGAACTCCCACTCCACCAGTTCGTTTCTCAGTCTCTTGCTTGCTCGCCCACATCCAACTCCGAAAAGCTGCTCAAGACTCCTTCGCGCTCCCGATCGCGCTCTCCGTCTCTCTCGCGCAGCCGCAGAGGTTCTCTGTCCGTCTCGCCACACAAGCAAGCCGTGTTGCAGAACCATCGGCTCGTTCGCGAAGGCTCCGTCGCATCGCCATCCAGCTCCTCAAATCCTTCCGAACCGATGGTGGACACCGACGGCGTCCTTCGACCTCGTCGTCTCTTTCAAACTTCCGAGAATGCCGGTCTCGATCTCGAGGCCAGCCCGGTCTTGCCCGCGTCCACCTCGGCTGGATCCCGCTTCTCGCCACGCAACGTCGGCAACCTGGTGCACCATTCGCCCAGTAGACCTTCCACACCCAAGGGCGCATCGACCACGCCGCTCAATATGAGGCATCACCGTCCCCCCCACACGACAGGTCCGAAGCCTGCAAAGTTTGTCGAGCCAAGCCCTACAACGCAACGCATGTCGGAGCCCAGGCTGCCCGCCTCTCGTCGACGCGGCCACGATGCTGCCGCCGCCACCTCCACGCCTTCGCGCACACGCACGCATCAAGTGAGCGCCACGGCCGGGACGGAGTCGGAACTGATCGCGGCAAGTGCAATGACTCCTCTGGAAGATCCCACCCAGACAGCGTCGAGCACGGTGTTGCAAAGCCTGCCGAAGAAGAAGCATCGCGTCTCGCGCACCGAGGTCGCCATTGCGCACGAAGAGGCGGGTGCGGGTCCGATCGCCAGCCCAAGTCCGCGCAAGATGACCGACTACTTTTCGCCGTCGCAAGATGAGGCGGGCACTTCGGCGTCACGACTGTCGCTCAGTCGTCCGCGAGCCGACTCCATCACGCTCGATTCGGCCGCCCTCGCATCGCTGCCCAGTCTGGCTGAATTGAGCGCCAAATCGTCCGCTGATGGCTTGGCTCTGGCGCAGTCGGGCCTCTTCCTCGGCGTCGTCGCACGTCCGCTGCCCGGATGGACGGTGTACGAAGACCCGAGCGCCGACATGCTGCCGAGCGAAGACACGGCGCCGTCTCAAGACCACGCCGCGAGCGAGGCGGAAGCTTTCAGCGCTGCGTCGAGCCCGATGTCCAGTCCGGCTCGCAACGCGCCATCGACGCCGAACAAGGAGAATCGCCGACCCGATGCGAGCCTGCTGGCGTCCATGGTGGTGCCCATCGCGATGCCGGACCGCGCGTACAGCGTGGACATCCTGCCGGCCAAGACGGGCGCCGCGTCGCGAAAGCGTGGTACTGGCGGCCGGCTGAGTCTGCTGGCTGACGCCGAGGATGGCGATGCGGCCAAGGATGCGCCGCATCAAGGAGAAGGCGACGGCGGCCACTCGGCAGTGCTTGGATCGGGCAAAAAGCCCAAATCGAGAGGACACCATGGTTCTGCTGCTGGCACGCCTGCGTCGTCAACTCGAAAGGCGTCGGCGCACCAGCGCAAGGCTTCGGCTGGTAGCCGCAAGGCTTTGAGCACCCACGGCATCGACCCGGCTGCTTCGGTGGATGCTGTTGCCTCGCGGACCCGATCGCGCACGCGCGCCTGATTCCGCCCTGTTCTGGCCTCGGTGCCAGTTGTCCAATCCCTGTCTCTGCTTTGTTCCGTCTGCACGTTTGCTCGCCTTGTCAGTCTTTTCGCTCTCTTCGCCCGGTCCTCCTCAGTTGTATTGTAGTGTCTTTTAGCGTCGTTCGAAGTTGTATCTGCATTTGCTACATGGAAAGCTGGCGTGCTGAGTCGCGTGGATTTTGGCCGCTAAACCCGCGGACTTGTCGGGTGTTGGACCGGCGGGTGCTGTCCAACTTATCGGTGTCATTTGAAGCGTTGTAGACTTACTGCCACACCATCACAAGGATGTCTGGAGTTCGAGCAGTGTCGTCGGTCACGGTGGTTCGGCAGCTGTGGGAGCATGCTGGGCTACCAGCGCGGGTGTTGGAGAATACGATTCGGCACGGTGGGCTGGAGCTTGTTCACGATCCGGGTGTTCATGGTCAGGCAGTGCGGTCGTCGTTTCAAATCACCGCTGTAGCGCAAGCGTGTACAGCTGCCATTGCGCTAGCCGCGCAGTACTACAAGGCTCTTGTCGAGGCCCAAACCTCAGTTGGCGCGGAGCAAGATGTGGATATGGTGTTGGGGCCTGTTGTGGTGGATGCGCGACATGCAGTGGCCGAGTGGAAAGGATGGACTCGAATCTACATCGACCAAGACGCCACAAGCCCAAGTATAGGCGAGATGCTCCGAGGTTCGATCGCTTCGGATAGTGACGAGGCAAAACAGGTGTTGGGGATCGATGCACACGCTGTTGCCGATTGGGACTCGCTCGCAGGGCTATATCGAACCAAGCCGACGGAGGGTAGAGAGGTGCCAGGGATCGTACGCATCCATACCAACTTCCCACACCACAAACTCGGCATCTTACAGCTTCTTGGCCTTGTTCCTGACACCGTGCGCTGGACGGACAACGATATCCACGACACATTCGCGCGCTTTCAGCGATCCCATCTGCAAGATCAACTCGATGCTTGGGATGCGGTCGAGTTCGAGCGCCGTGCACACGAGCGTGGGCTGTGCGTCACAGCCTACCGTACATCGTCGGAATGGAAGCAATCTCCGATGGGACAAGCAGTTACAGGGTGGGTATGCGAGAACGATGGCTCACCGTTCCGCATCTCGCGCCTCACCGCCTCTACCAGCCACGTCCCACGGTCGAAGACGACAACGGAGCGAATGAAAGTGATGGACATGTCTCGAGTCATTGCGGGACCCATCTCTACGCGCACGCTCGCTGCACACGGTGCCGAGGTTCTACTGATCTCTAGCGCCGCTCTGCCCAATCTACCGTTGCGCGAGCTCGAAACGGCACGTGGCAAGCGCACGGCATTCGCGCATCTTGCTCGCGGCGAGAAGCTTCCTCGCAAATTGCGTCGGCTTGTCGAAGGTGCCGATGTCGTTTCGCAGGCGTATCGGCCAGGGGGGCTGGTGGAACGCGGTTTGAGCCCTCAGGAGGTGCAGGCGCTGCGACCGGGGGTGGTGTACGCCGAGCTTTGCGCGTTCGGCTTTACGGGGCCTTGGGCTGGCACGCGTGCATACGACTCGCTCACACAAACCGCGTGCGGGATGAACCATCTCGAAGCGCTCAGCTACTGCGACTATACGGGCAAGGAGGTGGAGCCAAGAGCGCTGCCGGTGCAGGCACTCGACTATGCAGCCGGCTCGCTCATGTGCCTTGCCACACTCGCCGCCAAGTGTCGCGGCGTGCTCGAGCAGATCAACGGCACGGGCGAGCAAGCGCAACAGAAGGGCTGGCATGTGCAGGTGAGCTTGGCCTCAACGGCCGAGTGGATCCAGAGCCTCGGACAGGTGCATGGAGAAGAAGCGTGGCAGACACCGCCGGACCACGTGCTGCCGCAAGACACCGACGAGCTCGCTGCCATGACGAGCAGCTACCGTGTGCGCGGACTCAAGTCACCCGCCCAGGCGAGCGAACGCAAGGATGTGTATGTGCTCGCAATCCGACACGCCGCCATCAGTGCACCAGGCCCAGGTTCCGCAGGCGAGGATGAATTGCGATGGAGCGTCCCAGCCCATCTCGGCGTAGACTCTCTCAGTTGGTAAACGACAGCAAATCAACACCACTTCTCAAGAGCATTGGCGGTCATGATGAGCATGGTGAGCTCGGCAGCGGGGTACGGATTCCGAAGGGCGGCTGACGGGAACCGCTGGGCGTGCGTTTCCAAGTTACCGCCAGCGCCCAGCCACAGACCAAAATTGATTCGCGTAGAGGCAGAGCTGGCGCAGGCTTGTGAAAAGGAAACAACGCGCTGGGGTTCAACTTTTTTTTTGGTGAGCAGCAGCTGAGACCGGCATGCGTGGAAAAAGTGGAGGCCACCCAGCGGTCAATGCACGGCCCCAGCGCGATACGACGAGGACCCGCAGAGCAAGCTCGACGAGGCCACTGACATCGGCTCCACAAGCTCGGATGCTATCGAGGCGGTCATGAGCAGTGTGCAAGCGACGGCCATTGACGTCAGGAACACGCTCGATGCAAGCGAGTGACTGAGGCGGGTGGCAAGAAGCCCAGGCCGTCGTCTTGACGTCGGAATCCTCGGTAGGGCGTCGAGGCGAGGACGAGCGTTGCGTCGCTGCGGGGAATCCATCAAATGCTGCGTACCTAGCCAACGTCAGCGTGCCAGAGACGGCTCAAGGAGGTGACAAGCGACAAGTCGGCTGTAGATGGTCAGGGCATTCATTCCGCAGGGTCACGGAGCCGCGGAAGGCGGCAGGGCGCTGCTGCTGGCTCTCGCTGGGCCAAGACGCATCTGCAGATCCTCCACCCTCGCTCGCTCTTGCCCAATTTTGTGCATTTCCCCACGTCTCTGTCCGTCGCCCAATTGTGGAGCCGCGCAGCAGGCAGCACGCAGGGGCTGCGAGGGCCAGCTCGATTTTTATAGCGTGAAATGAGCAAATTGCTGCTGCCGGAGGCTGGCCTTCGAGCATATGCACCAGCTGCATTTCCAGTGCAGATTTCAGAGAGTGCTCGTGGGTGTGATCTCTCGACGAGCTCGGCCGCCTCCTCCTCCTGTCTCGCTGCATTGAGAAGCGCCTCTGCTGCACGCCGCCCTGTGTGCTCCACCTCATCCCCTGTCGTCCTGCTCCCCCCAAATTTCACTTCATCCTTCCACTCCCGCTTCCGCATCCACGCCGACGCTTCCTTCTTCCCACCCTCCCCCTCCTCGTCCATTCAGCTCCATATCACATCATTCCTGTCGAGGCTGCGTGCTGGTTAACCATCATCAGCCACCCTCTGCGCAGCCCGGTCGCTTTCCTCCTCCAACAGCGACAACATGGGCGGCAATAGCGAACGCAAGTCGTCGCGCCCGCAGCGCGGCTTCCCCGTCGACAATCGCAAGATCGAGGAGCTCGACGTGGTGCACTCCGGATGGATCCTCAAGAAGAAGCGCAAGAAGATGCAGGGCTATGCAAAGCGCTTCCTCGTGCTCACCAACGAGGGCATCCTCACCTACTCCATCAGCCCGGACAAGCAGACGCGCGACGCCATCGAGATCCCGCACGCCTCCGTCACCAGCTCCAAGCGACACGGCACCATCCACGTCGACTCGGGCTCCAGCGTCTTCCACCTCAAGGCGCTCTCGCCCCAGGACTTTGAAGACTGGCGCAACCACCTCCGCTCCTTCATCCCCGAGCCCCCCTCGGGCAGCCTCCAGCGCCTCTACGTCTCCAACGGCTCCGACCTCCAGCCTGTCGATCTCTCCCACGTATTCACCCACCTCGACCAGACCTCGGCGCTCGTCAAGGACCTCGAGAGCCGCTCGGGCGCTCTCAAGAACAAGGCGTCCTCGCGCACCACCACCGACGCCATCATGGGCGCGTTTGGCGCCAAGTCGGACAATGCCGACGACGTCGCTGCATTCCATGTGACGGCGGAGCAGCTCGTGGCCGAGTTCGAGCAGCTGCGCGCTGCGATCGAGTCCAACATCCCCCGCGTCGACGCGCAAGGCGGCACCATGCGCTCCATGTCGAGTTTGGGCGGCGTCGGCCAGGGCCGCAACCGCAGCAGCCGCATGTCCATCTCGTCGCTCGCCACCACGGGCACCGATTCGGCCATCTTCTACGACGCCGACAGCCACGGCGAGGAGCTCTTCATGGACGACGACACCAAGGCCGACGACGACACCACCCTCTCGCGCTCCGAGAGCAGCGAGGCCGACGGCACCGACAGCGAGGCGGAAGAATCCATCCCGGACACCGACGACACGCGCACCGTCTCGGACGGCGGCAGCCAGGGCGGCGGCAAGAGCAAAGCCGTGGTGCAGTACCGCAAGAAGCTGCCCGCCAAAGTGTCGGGCGACGAGGTGTCGCTGTTCAGCATGCTCAAAAAGAACGTGGGCAAGGATCTGTCCACCATCAGCTTCCCCGTCTCATTCAACTGTCCGCTCTCGCTGCTGCAGGCCGCGGCCGAGGAGTACGAATACGCCGCCGACCTGCTCGAGCGCGCAGGCAAGTGCGACGACTGGCAGGAGCGCATCTGCCTCGTGGGCGCCTTCGCCGTGTCTGGGTATGCGAGCACCAAGCTGCGCGCCAGCCGCAAGCCGTTCAATCCGCTGCTGGGCGAGACGTTTGAGTGTGTGCGCGACGACAAGCATCTGCGCTTCCTCGCCGAAAAGGTGGTGCACCAGCCTCCCATCGTCGCCTTTTACGCCGAGGGCAAGGGCTGGAAGGCGCAGGGCTGGAGTGCGGTCAAGAACAAGTTCTGGGGCAAATCGCTCGAGCTCATCCCCGAGGGTTCGCTGCGGCTCGAATTCGGCGATGGCGATGTGTTTTCGATCCAGAAGCCGAGCTCGTTTATGCGCAATCTGCTGGCGGGCAACAAGTACCTCGAGCACGTGGGCGAGTTGACGGTGACCAACGAGACCACGGGCCAGCGTGCGGTGATCGAGTTCAAAGAGGGCACCATGTGGGGCGGAGCCTCGAGCCGCAACGGCGTCGAGGGCAAGGTGTACGATGCCAACGACTCGCACGTCACGGGCCTCAAGGGCAAGTGGAGCGACAGCATCGCACGTCAGAAGGACAAGGACAACTACCAGGTGCTCTGGGAGGCCGCCGAGATGCCGCCGTACGCAGAAGACTACTACGGCTTCACCTACTTTGCCATGTCGCTCAACGAGCTCAGCGACGACTGCAAGGACGTGGTGCCACCCACCGACTCGCGCCTGCGGCCCGACCAGCGCGCCTTCGAGGAGGGCGACGTCGACAAGGCCGAACACCTCAAGCACAAGCTCGAAGAGGCCCAGCGCGCCAGGAGGAAGAAGATCGAGGCCGACGGCAAGACGTACGCGCCCAAGTGGTTTCACAAAGAAGACGGCGAGTGGCTCTACGGCGGCCCGGACGGCGCTGACTACTTCAAGACGCGCAAGAGCGGCGCCTGGAAAGACGCCGATCTGCCCAACATCTTCGAGGCCTAGTAGAACATTCCCAGCTCTCCGTTTTGTCAGGTTTTTTAATCTCTCCACTTTTCTCTCTCGGCAATCGTAGAATCGACAAAAACCACAGCATCGTATGAATGACCAAGGGCGAGGCTTGTTGTGACTCGGTTTCGGGATGGCAAGGATATCGTCCAGCTCGTGCGATGGGAGGAGGGTGTGCTAGATGAGGCCGATGGAGCAAACGCAGCGGAACCGGTAGGAGAGGCCGGGTCGACCGGATTGTAAGTCACCATTCTCGAGATGCACTGTGCCGAGGAGGGAGCTTGATTTCCAGCCCCACGATTGGGAGACGGTGAATCGGTCGGGGCCGCTGCTGAATTTGGTGAGTGCCGTTCCGAGCGGGCTTGGGCAGTGGATGCTAAAGTACGCGCGCAGTTCGACCCTCGGATCGCGGTAAGGAATCGCAGGCAGCGGACACGTTTGGTACACCGAAGGTCCACCGGCGTACAGTGGGACGATGGGCGGACGTGGCGGTGCACCCGCTGCCGCTGGGGCGCAGGATACAGAGTGACGGTTCGAACGCGCTTCGTCCGAGCCTGTGGCTCCAGCGGCCGATGAATCGGTACCGGAAGCAGCATCGCGTGTGATGCCCATGCCGAAATCTCCCAGCGAAGACAGCGAAGATAACGATGCGGGTGCGGCCGACCCACCAACCTCGGTCGAGAGCCGCGTCGAGTTTTCGGCTTCGGCAGTGCCAAATGGATCGAGCAGGTTGCTGCGCATGGGCGACCCGGCGTTGTTGCCTCCCAGCCGAGTCAGCGTCCTCCCGCTCGGCAGTGTGAGCGTGCTGCCGGCGCCCGCAGCATATCCAGTACCGCCGGCCGCCCGAATGGGCGAGGTGAGGCTGGTATCAAAGAAGCTGCTGCCGCCCTCGCCGACGAGACTGTCGTCGCCCGCTGGCATCCCAAATACCGAGCTCCTCGCCGACGCATGCACCGATCGCTGTCCCGGCGGGCCCGTAGCTCCGGGCGCCTCGTATCCGCCCCGAGGCGTCGTGGTCCCATGCGTCTCGCCGCGATGCGTCGATCTCGCGCCTCCAGGCGCGCCAGGCCACGCCGTCTCCGTCGACAGCCCCTGCGTCGTTTCGCCTTCCTCTGGCGTGGGCGCCGACGGCGGCGGTAACTGCTCCGTCAGGCTCTGGCGGTGCAGATAGATACCCAGCTGGATGCCCTTTGCCTTCTTGACGACCTGAATGTACAAGTTCCACACGCTGCCGGCGTAGAAGAAGGTAGGCGAGTAGAGGCGCTGCTTTTCCTGAAGCTTGTCGATGCCGAAGAATTCGACGCCGACGCGCATCGGCTCGTAGCCGCTCCAGCGCTCTGGCGACACGTCGGCCGAGCCGTGCGAGTCAGCATCCGCTCCCTCGGCGTCTTGGTTCGGATCATGCAAGTGCGAGCTGAACTCGCCACCGGCCGAGTCGAACGCGACGCGCTCGTCGACGTGGCGCGACGCGGCCCGCGACGACGAATCGGGCACCGCAGGCAAGTGGCGGTACGCATACTCGCCAAGCTCGCGACCCGTGGCGACGTCGTTGGCGATGCCGTAGAAGTGCGAGCGGTTGCGGCGTTGGTGCGAAGTGTTGTTGGGATCGTGGTGCAGCGCACCCGGGATGGGCAGTGTGTGCGGAATCTGCATCGCCGCTGTGCCCGAGGGACCATGCTGTTCGCTCTCAAATGCGTGGCTCTTGCCCTTTCGTTCGTCGTCCGAGTCGCGCGCCTTGGTCGAACTCGAGCCTGAACTGGTCGTCGTGCCGATCACCGACGCAAGACTGTCGCCGAAGCGGACGGTATCGTCCGAGGGCACGAGGTAGAACCGCTTGTTCAGGAGGCCTGCCGTGCCACCGCCGAGGATGCCGGACATCAGAGGGCTCGAGCCCAGCCCGCCAAGTCCAAGAGGCGAGCTGGACGAGAGTGAGCCGTCGGGATTCATGGCCAGGTTCATGGGGGTGCCCGAGCGACTGCGCGAGAAGCGATGCTGCGAGCCGGTCGAATGGATCGTCGACTGGAAGGCGTCTCTAAACTGGTGGATGGAGCTGGAAACGCCAAGCGCGTTCAAGTGGTCCCAATCTTCACCTTCTTCGTCCTCGGGACCCGAATCCGCGCCAGCTTCGTTGCCTGGCTCAGCTTCCTGATTCGAGACGACCGCATTCTTGCCACCTGCGGGTGCGCTATTGAGGATTTGGGTTCGGAGCTCGTTGCTCACCCAGAGGGCAGCTTGGAGCACGTTGAGCGGAGTGTATGGTCGGCCAGTGGTTGGCGAGATGTCGGCGCTGATCTTGTTGAGCGCCTGGAATGGCATGTGCGAGTAGTAGATGCCCGTGGAGAAGAGCTCTTCGTACTCGGCCTCGTCGTCGTCGACGGATGCGGAAAAGGTGGTGGACTCGACGCCATCATCCCACGCCTCCTGCAGCGGCGTACTGGCCTCCTCCTGCTCGTCATCTGCACTGATCGAAGGAGCACGTCGGAAGGCTTTGAAGCCGAAGCCGTCGCCTGCATCCGAGGAGGAGGCGTTTGAGCACGAAGCTTTCGGAGCTTCTCCCATTTTCTTGCTGGAGTCGGGTGTCTCGTGATCGCCTTGCGCCGCCAAGTCCTCGTCCTCGCGCAGCCAGTCCTCGATGAGACGGTCAAGGACATTGATGAGCGCCTTTTGCTTGCGCCGGAACTCGACGACCTTCTTTGCGAATTCGTACCTGTGCAGCTCGGAAGGCACAAAGAAGCCGTCGGACGAAATCATGGCGCGGACCCAGGAACTTGGCATGGAGGGATACGACCAGACGCGCAGCCTCGGCGACGGCAAGCGCTCCTCGGGATCAGGCATGCGGCCACGGGCGAGCATCGAGGTATGCAGGAGATCGACATCGCCCGTGTGCAAGCGGTCACGCAGCAGGGTGAGTCGGGCGAGATCGCGGTCCTCACGACACATGCGGATCCACGTCTCGATCTCGACGACACGCTCGCGCTCCATGGAGCATTCGAGCTCAAAAATGTCGTAGCCCCAGCGAGCAAACCAGCAGACGCAGGCCTCGCCGATCTTGTCCGCGGTGATGCCGTAGTTGAACTCGGGTGTGAGAACACTTGGGGCGCGTTGTGGACCTGCGGACTCGCTGTCGCGGAAGCCGGCCGTCTTCTTTCCTTTGCTCTTGTGATCGCGGCCTGAAGCGGGCGCCGGAGAGCCCAGACCATGGCCCTGCTGAGATCCTCGACGGCCATGCTGACCAGGGGAAATGGTGGGAAGACTTGTCGAAGCATGTTTGTAAGAGGGCGACTGAGGCGAAACAAGCATTCGCTGGTCGAGATCAGCCGCCAAGTCGTCGGAGACGCTAGCGCCACGTTCGCGGACGCTCGATGCGCGCGGGTTTCGCGAAGCCGAGTTGAAGGAAGGGTCGAAGCGGGCAAGCTCCTCAAGGGTACGTGCAGGGCCCTCCAGCTCCCAATCCCATTCGTCGAGATCGTGGAGCATGACATCGGAAGCGGAGCGGTGGAGGTCGGTGCCTTCGATGCCGCACCCGATGGCGAAGCGCAGGTAGTGCATGACGGTGAAGGGGGTGACCGAGCACAAGACAAGCGTGAGCGCCTGCGAAGTCACGCTGGGGATGTTGAGGTAGATGGAGGTGGCAAGCAGGGAGAGCAAAAAGCGAGGGGTGGCTGGATGGGAGTGCTTGTCGATAACGAGGTTGGGCAGCTGGAGGTCGGAGCAGCTGGTGAGACGCATGGTGAGCGCCGGAGAGAAGGGATGAGTGGAGGAAGGAGTCGCCCAGAAGGGGAGTACCAGGTTGGGCCCATCGCCATAGAGGCGCGCAATGCAGTACTCGAAAGCGGCTCTGCTGATGTTGGGATCGTCGAAGTGGAGCTCGACGACGTCGCTATCGGGATCTCTGTGGAGAGAGGATGAAGATGCTAGCGGTGGTCCCTGCTGACTGTGTCTCTGGCTGAGCGAAGCGGCGACGGACGCCGCTGCCAGATCCTCTGCATAGCCTCCGCACAGCATGGCCCTAAAGAAGCCAGACTGGATGAGGACGAGCCGATGGAGATGGTAGAGGCGACCAAATGCTCTGATGCGGATGTCAGAGCAACGGCCGCCTAGAAGGCCAAGCTCATAGATGTGGCTCTGCATGGTTTCGGTGTCGATGTCGTCGTCTTTGGGAGGAGGGGGAGTGGGCGCGTACACCTAGGACAGCGCTCTGTGGTGCGCTTACTCTCTCGCGACCAGCGACCGGAAGAGCCTATCCAACGATGGCAATGACAGTGTGAACGTTGATGATGCAAGAGCGTGTGGGCGAGGAGAAAGAGGTGAGGGTGCATTCAATCACTCCGACTGGCTTGGGGGACACGAGTGTTGGGCCTCCACCGAAAGCGGCCGAAATGTCGAAATTGGCCCTAGCGGTGCGAGGCGAGGCGCGGGTGGGGACGCGTGAGAGGAGAAAGCCCGAGCTCAGCCCGCCGCAACAGATCGGATTTTGGAAATTGGTGCCTCGCCCCCCTGCAGCGCGACCTTGCCCTGAGCTGGGCCTGACCCTGAACTCATCATGGACTGAAGTCGAGAGGGCGGCCGATGCAGGTTGATGCAGGGTCCTGGGGCTACGGCAGCGGCCGAATCCAACACCCGCCGCCCCTCAGTCTTCTTCATTTCATTCAATAGCACGCAGCGAACACCACAGATCAACGGCGTCGGACAACCACATCCGTATCGTAGCGCCAGATGCAATGCCAACCACAGACACCAACTTGGGATAAGAAGATAGATTAACGAGGCAATGCTAGTATGATAGTGGGACAGGATCTGGGTTTGATCGACAATGAGCAACTTGAGAGAAAAGTTGATAGACGAGGGAGGATTATAGGGACGGCGAGAGGGCTTGCTAGACGGATGAAGACAGGGTACATGTGCAATGGCAGGAAATGCGATCGACAGAAGACAGGGGTAGCAGAGAAGAGAAGAGGGATGAGAAGCTGCCATGGCAAGTGGCACCGCGGTCGCCGATGCGCAAGCGCCTTCACCTGCCCACCGTCGGCCTCTCGAGGATCGGGTCCGGGTCGAACGGCTGGGCTCGCTCGCCGCCTGCCACCAGGTCGCTCCAGAAAAGCGTGTCTCCGCGTCGCAGAACACGCCCCGAGCCCGATGGCGCCGAGGTTCGCTGGCTGCCGGCGTAGGGAGGAGCCTGGTGTGCACGACCGTGACCAGCGTGGCGATAGTCGCGCTGCTGGTAGTACTGCTGGTGCGCGAGAGCGGCGTTGGCCTCGGCCTTTTCCGCCTCGAGCTCCTCGTCGTCGAGCGAAGGCACGTTCAGCCGATACACGTCGCGGCGCGAGG